>JAHWXV010407867.1:0-21597 GCA_024586415.1 Phrixothrix hirtus | reverse complement strand
TGATGAAGACCAAAACCATCTCGAAACGTGACTTATAGTCACAAAACATGCCATACCAAAAATTATAAAAATCGATCGAGGCCTACTATTTTTATACGCAAAATTGATTTTTTTTCAAAACACTTTCACGCCTTGTACCGACTTAACAAGACGATTTTGGATAGAAGTAAGTTGGATTAAATTTTCTTATTTTTATCCCAGGAGTCCACTGTGAAGCCATGTCCCAGCCTTTTGGAGGCACCCGGTATATATCAAAGGGCTGCATTAATGGAGATATTTATTTTCATGAATGAATTAAGGCATGATAGTACTTTTTATTAAACAGCATTACAATACAAGTGATGTTTTATTTTGGTTAAATATTGCCACTATCAACTATCAGTCTTGCAGCATTATGGGAAATCTGGAATAAAGAGTCTAAACCAGAAGGAGTATTTAATCAAGAAGTTTTTATAACAAAAACATAACTTTATTTGAATAAGCTTTGTAGTAGAATGTTCCAAATATGCCATTGCAATATTTTAATATGCCCACTAATTTGTTCGACCATAAAATTATTCAAGACATGTGTAACCATCTTGAAATAGTGACTGCATTATGCAGTAAACTGTGGGGGCTTAGATCTTCCAGCACCGTCATCCTATGGTCCCTTACCAGGCAATTACAGAGCCATACACAAAAATTCTTCTTAGGAGGTCAAATTCCTAAAAAAGTGGATCTTCTTACTTTCTTGTCTAGTTTTGTTATAGTCAACATTCCATCCACTCTTCTCCATTTCCTTCTAGCATAAAGCTATATTAATAATTATTAATACATAATATTTCAAAAATCAACCCAAAATGATGGACCGTCACAAAATAGGAGCGGACGTCAACCCCCTCTTGTGTGCATGCCTGCAATTATATATATTCTTGTCTTTTGTATCCACATATTTATTCAGCATATTCGGTTCTGTTTATAACTTGTGATCAAATTGTGTAAATGGATAAGAGACATGAAAAAATAAACAATTTACATTTTTTAATTTTTCATAATTCAGTAGATTTGCAGAAAACTGAGGACATTTTTTTAAGATGATATTATATTTTCATAATCAAAGCATAAATATGGGTCAGTAATGTTATAAAACGAAATTCTGTTGTTTTAGATTACATTGTCAATAATTTCTTATTTAGTAATTAAACCGTTAAACGTTTGTGTAATATGTTTTGTTAATTTTATTGTTATTGTGTGGACTGATGATTTAATTTAAATAAATGAAAAATCTATTTTTGATTACATGTTTCGAAACTAAACAGCAGCAGCTGCATTCATAACTAGATATAAACTAGTAATGATGTCACCAAACCTGATTTTTTCCTCAAGGTCTTTTTTCAAGTATACAGCATTTACATGCAAAGAGGCTGGTGTCTTTTTTTGAAAATATTAGTTAAAATTTTCCGAAATTTCAAGTTGACCTGATCAAAATAATTATCAAGATTTTTGTTTGATTTATCATAAGCAAGGTGTCATCTGAATTTGATCACATGCTTCCCTGACTCTTTGCATTTATTATAAAATCAAAACAATGACAAAAATTAAATTTATCGCATTTTGTTGTACTAAAACTGGCTAATATTTACAAAACACAGTTTTAATTTTAATAAAAGAAATTCAATTTAAAATTGATAAAAAAAGGTACATAAATCACCATAGCTGAGTTTCGTAATTGATTGTGGTTGGTGATATGAAATTTAATTTTTACAATACAATAACTCCATAAATTAAGGAAGGGAAATGCATGATTTTTCCTGTAGCCTAAGCGCTACAATGTACCGAAGAATAAATAGAGTTCCCATCCGAGGTGTATGTTCTATTTTATAGGACAAAAGTTTAATTAACAATTAAAAAATGAATTTTATGCTTTTGCGATTTACAAACTCACAAAGATTAAAAATGCAAATCTATAAAAGCTGTCAAATTTAGATTGTAACGTAAAGACACTGTTTTACTCTCAGCCATAAAAAAGTATTTCTATTATGTAAAATTAATTGTAAACCTTATTTCCATGGATTATTTCATCAAATATTTGCACAGTGCTTCACATTAAAAATCAAACAGAAAAAGCTGTTGTTTTTTGCGACATCTGAATATAGTTAGTATTGCCGGTATTGGATTCTACTAGTAAATAACCGAATATGTGTAAAAATGTCAGCCAAACATAACTGTAATTAAGATACAGAATTGAAATATTGGAATACCCTGCATAAAATTGGATTTGCACTATATTTATCCCAAATATTTTTTGCTCAAATATCATTATGGTGGAATCAATATTTGCTGACATCTAGATGTGTTAAAATTCAATTAGGGGACAATAATTGGTATTTTTCCAGGCAGATGTATTTCAGACCCAAGGATCTGTGGTACTTTATCAAACAGAATATTGATCAGAGATATTGAAATGGGAAGTAATACTTTATACCATCTTGTGAAGTATATAAGAAAAAAGATAAAGCAGAGAAATCTTGATAAAATCTTGAAAGAGCTTATGAAGATCGGGTTTTTTCTAAAGATTTGGACTATTAACAATTCTCTTTAATTTGAAACTTCATTATTTAAGAACAATGGAGAGCTACCTAACAAAGATTATTATGGTAGCTTAATCTAGATATCAGTAAACCAATCAAAGATAAATTCTAAGTTATCTTAATCTTAAATAGTTTGTTTACCAAATTATTATGATTATGATTATGATTAATTTAACAAGTGACTTTATTGAAAGCAAATTACCATAGGAGGACAAAAAGTTTGAGATATTTAAAGGGTTAAAAGATGCAGAGTTGACTAAAAAAATGAAAAAATATATGAATGAAAGAGAGAGAGAGAGGATAAAGAGGAGAGATAGAGAGAGAGAGAGAGAGAGAGAGAGGATAAAGAGGATAGAGAGGAGCGAGAGAAGAGAGAGAAGAGAGAGAGAGAAATAACATTATATTAACTTAGGGTCGTATTTGAACTTGTGTCTTTTAAACTAAGAACAAACATGTCAATATCTGAATTCCCGAGACAAACAGTTGTTGTTAATACAAAATACAATTTTTACAATAAAGTCCTTCCTAAAAATAAGTTAAAGTTACCATAGACCTCGGATTAATCTTTTTTACATAACTAAACTTTCAATTTTCTCAAATGCCAATTAATTTAATTTTTGTTTAATTTGTTATATTTTCTCAAATTTTTAATTATCTTTATATACCTAAGTATAAGTAAAATATATATATATATATATATTTTGTTGCATTAATAAATATATAGATTGTAGAATTTTAAGTAGGTATTAGATTTTATAAGAATTTAAGTTTGTGGGTAGATATCCTAATTCAATTTTGACAAAGAATGGTATAGATTGTTTATTTTTTTAATTACCAAAATTTTATTCATGTTAATTATTGTAGTATAAATAATATTAAAAGAACAGAAAATATAAAATTAGTTAAAATGAAAATATCTAATACATTTGTGTAAATAGATTTGTTTAAAATTAAACGGTTATATTGGGATCTAAATAGAACATAATAAATCAAATACTTATCTATAGATATAGTACCTACTTATATTTATACGAAAAATATCTTCTGTTAACAAATGCGACTTATTTGAAGACACCCTATATATACCTACATTTTTAAAACTTGCCATCAAATATACATACGTAATTGTACTAATAGCTGTTACGCTACTGAAACGGAATCGTTATAAATTTGTTTCAGAAAAGCTGGCAAACGATATACAATTGCAATTTTTCTGATTATAAACCGTTCTCAAGGTAATTAAAATACGTCTTGTTTTATTTATTATTTGGGGTAGGTATACAGTAATATAAAATACATTTTACTTACATATACCCTTCTTACGTACGTCAGGAAATTTATTATACATTTTACATTATAATTAAATCGTCACATTAATCAATAATGCAGAAATCAGCGTACCTACAATAAAAAGCAACTTAAGGATAATATAGTACATATACCTATTACACATAAAAAGGAAAATACTTCCATATGTTACAATCCTTTAAATATTGTCAAATTATAAATGTTAATTAAATGAAACTTTCTAATCAAATCTACATTTAATAATAATTAAGCAATATTGTGATAAGATTAGTAATCTTTATTCCTTAAACGATAAACATAAACAAATCTTGTTAAAGGTGACCTGTCTGTCATTTTCGGATTGTACCATTTTTAGGGGTGGTAGGGAATTGTGTTGCCACGCCCCGTAGACAAGCGCAGATCGCTCAGTCTCAAGCTGCGCTTCAGTAGGTAGAGTCTTTTACGTTTGCTTATATTTGTGTCTAAACTTATTTTGTGGTTAGTTTTTTTCTTTTTATTATAGAAATACCATCATTTTAACGATTAGGTCTAACAAAAATAGAAATACTTTTAATATTTGATTAATTTAATGTTTGTATTATAACCTCACAGTAAGTATACAAAACTATTTTGGTGCATTAAACGTTTTCTTTTGTTTTCATAAAACCGACTAAACAAAATGGCGGAATCATATTATCATTTCAAGTCGAACTTGTTTATATTATATTATCATTATTATTTTACAACTTTAAAATCAGCTTGAATGAATGTTTATTTTGCTCCATCACTAAAATGGTCATGTTTCTTGATTACTCCTGATTATTAAATCAAATAGATTTCTTATATTTGTTTTTCTAATGCAATTTTTATGTGCAATATATACTCTATTCCTAAAATTTTTTAAGATGTAAATTTAATTCTTGATACAATCCAAGATTTTTATTTGGGATCCAGAAATTACAAAATTGTTATTTTATTTTGTAATCAAGAATAAATGAATGGTTTATTCTTTATTCTTCCTTAAAAATTCCTTATAAAATACGTTTTTCATTAAAAGGAAATACATTATGTTGCTCTATAAACCTTTCCTTTTACTTTCTTGAGTAGAGCGGGTATAGAGCAGGCGTACTACAACAACTAGATGTTAAAGCCAACTTCCATCTTTGTTAAGGTATGTCAATTCTAAAGTAAATATTAGTTTGTTTTGCGAATTGTTCATTTAAAAAAAATCATAAATTTTAACTTTATTAAAAAATCGATTATAAAATGATGAATCTATACCGTTTAGAACTGCACGGATCTGTGTTTCGATCAAATTATCTCATAGTCTGTTGCACTAAACATTTTTAATTAAAATGGATTTAAACAGTTTATATCGCCTAGATTAGGGCCAGAAACCTGCGATCTGATTTACTTTGAAGTGATTCTTAAACGGGAAGCTCTTAAATATTTAACCAGTATTTTTTCCATTAGTTTTATTACTTTCTCTTGCATATATAAAATATAGTATAGAGAAAGTTATGTTTTCGGTCAAAATTTTCGATGCCCAGTTTTTAGTGGAAATACGCGTTTTCAGGACCCCTGCATCCGAAAATCAGGTTTTTAGAAATTTGTCTGTGTGTGTACGTATGTAGTCAATATATCTCGAAAACCAAACGTTCTAGAAAAGTGAAATTTTATATATAAGTTTATTACCGCCTTAGCACTTCTAATAAGAATTTCCTTAAAATTGAATGACCGGAAGTACCACTTTATTCTTGTGATTTTTAGGTTTTTTGCAATTTTCTCGAAAACGGCTATAACGCTTTTTTTTTAAACTTGCCACATTTCTTGCACCTATGATGCTATATTACATGAACTAATTGGTTTCTCTGAGAAAATTCGTTGAAGTGAGTTATTGAGAAAAATCTGGCCAATAACTTGGATGGGTGACCGTTCCAATTATTGTCCCCAAAATAAAAATAAATTAATATTTTAATGATTTGTATCGATTATTTACATACTTAATTACTTTTTATTTAAATCTATAAATTATTTTTGCTTTAAATGAGCTTAAAATTTAATTATAAAACTCTTGGCACATTTATAAAGGAAATTATAAATGGATGAATTATTTATACTTTTAAATTAGTTTTAGAGTTTACAATTTAGGTGTATGGGAAAGTCACTAACGCCAATAAATTCAAATTAAATTTAAAATGGGTAAGGGAAGTCGTGTGTTGTCGCACACCAAATTTTTAAAGTTATATTTGGCTTCAAATATGATATATCAAGATTTCTAAAGAAAGGTTGCGTAAATGGCGAAATAGTTGTATCCCTTGAGAGGCATTCACTATTACGGCCGCGTTCACATAAATATATGAAAATATTATTGTTTCACGTTTGGCTTTGTAATATAATAATGTGTAGTGTTATTTCTGCAAGTTAGTTGTCGAGTTCACTTGTTGTAAATTATGTAAAAGAATTTGTTAACGAAAATATTTTCGGGATAATCGTTCATTAAAGTTTTCGTGGTAAACAATGGTTAATATAACGTCTAAATACATCTCTGAATTTTCTTTGCAATCATACAATTTTAGGTTAAATTAAAAATAACTTAAGTTTACTTACTTTTTGATAAATAAATATAAGTAAATCTTACAGGCAAAAATAACTAATAATTATCTTTAGTTGATTTACTAGTAATAATAAATTAGAAAAACACAAAACTATATAAAATCTAATAACCAGTTGACATAACTAAAGCAATGTCTTCTGATAACCATAACAAAGAGCATTCAGATGGGTTATATTGTAGATATAAGGATTTACGCCATCTTTCTTTGTAAACCTTGGCATAATATGATAAATGACCATAATCCCTCTGTTACCTCCCTACTCAAAGTTATATTTATATTCTTTAGAATATTTGGAGTATTGATATATTTTTATCGGTACCTTTTTGTGTTTGGAATGTTATTTTCTCATAATGCTTTAAATTTTCTGTATTCTTCTATTAGACGAATTTGTTTCTTATTTAAATGATATTTTTAATTTTTTAGATACTCGGACTTACTTCCCATGTTTTGACCATATGAATATAGTATTCCCAATTTTCTGAATTGACACTTGAAATAATTTATATCTATTTGTTTCTTATAGATGAAAAAAAATTATATTCAATCAAATTCCACTTATAATAACAATTTTAATTTTTTACCAATACCTCCAGAGGTGCGTTAACTATTTAATCTATTATGAAATAAGCTTTATCATTTTATTTGTAGGAGAACAAAGACTGCAGAGCTGCAAGCTATCAAAATTATACATCAGAAAATACTTTACCACAACTAAGATATTGTGTTAACTCAACGAGCACAAGCGTTGCATCAATATTAATTTCATTCCGACCTTATATACCAACTACTGCAAAGGTAAATGCTGTCCAAGAATGTAGACCAATAAATTTAAATTTTATGCCAATAAATTCTGTACAACAATATATACCATCAAACATAAATGCAAACTTCTTACAACCACACAACGCAAATACTAAGATAGGAGTAAATTCTATGCAAGAATATTTGCCTACAAACCCAAGTGCCCTTTCAGAAACAAATTCTAAGAAAGAATATGTGCCAATAAACGTAAGTGCTTTGCCAAAAATAAATTCTAGTCAAGAACATACATCAATGAATAATATATTACTGGTAAATCTCATTCAGGGATACATACCGTTAAACGTAGGTGCCATGCCAGAAATAAATTCTAGACAAGAATATACGACAACAGGCACACGTCCTAGGCAAACAATAAACCTCACACAAGAGTATATGCCAGTAAACGTAGGCGCTATGTCTGGAGCAAATTCTAAACAAAAATGCATCACAAACATAAGTGCTAGATCAAGAGTAAATCCTGTTCAAAAATATTCAACAACAAATGCATATCTTAATTCGAATGTAAATCAAGAATGCATGGCAGATATGTCAAGCATAAATGGTGTTCAACAATATATAGCAACAAATGTAGGCGCCAAATTAAAAGCAAATCCTATGCAAGGATACGTGCCAAAAATTATAGATGCTATGAGAGAGATTAATTCTGAACAAAAATGTATACCAACAAATACAAGACCTGAGGTGAAAGTAAATTCCACACATAAAACAAACCCAAGCTCCATATCAGAAATAAGTTCTAGACAAAAGTGTAGTATAACAGATGGAAAGGGTATATCAAAATTGGACATAAATTCCATAGAGAAAAGTAAGTCAATTAACACAATTGATGTGTTATCAGAAATTAATTCTGGACAAGAATCCATGGTAACAACTATAAGGGCTATACCAGAAACTAACACCAGACAAAAAATTATGAATCTAGATAAAAGAATGAATTCTATAAAACAGTATAAGCCCATAAATACAGGTGCTATGTCAAACATAAATTTTATTCAAGAATATATTCCAGAAAATATGAGTGCCAAGTCGGAATTAAATATTAGGCAGAAATATATGCCAACAAACAAAAGTGATATGTCAAAGATACATTCCACACAAGAATATCTGCCAACAAATACATGCAATAGGTCAAGAGAAAATTCAGCACAGCAATATATAACACCAAATACCATTACTGAGTCAACATTAAACCTTTTACGTGAACATATACCAATAAACGCAAGTGCTATGTCAGAAATACATTTCAATCAAGAATACATGCCAATAAACACAAATGATATATTGGAGGTAAATCATAAGAAAGAGCATATGACATCAAGAACAAATCCAGTGCAACAACATATAATAAATGCCACTACTAACACAAAGGAAAATTCTAGGCAAGAATATATGCCAATCAACACAAATGTTATGACAGAGATACATTCTAGACAGAGATGTATGATACCAAACAGAAGTGGTAGGTCAAAAGTAAATTTTAAACAACAGCATATAGTCACTAATACCAAAGAAAACTCTGCACAACAATATATTACAATAAACACAGGTACTAAGGTAAATCCCCTTCAAGAATATGGATCAATAAATTCAAATGCTATATCAGAAATAGATTCTACACAAAAATATAAACAACAATATATAATAAACACAGATCTCAATTCAAAGCTAGAGAATATTCCAGCTAATGCAAGTGCCATATTAAAGATAAATTCTAGACCAGAATGTTTAATGACAACTACAAGTACTAGATCAAGAGTAAATACCGCAGAGCAATATATAACAAACGCAGATGTTAAGTTAAATCGCATACTGGAAAACGTGCCAGTAAATATAAGTGGTAAATCAAGAATGAATTTTAAATCACAATATTTAATATCAAATACAGAAAATAAGTCAAATGTAAATTTCACACCAGGATATACGACGAATCCAGGTTCTAGGTCAAAAATCAATTTTGTACAACAATATATAAAAAGACATGGAAGAGCCCCAGTTAAGTGTGTGCACCCTTCAGTTAAAAAAGTTCTGCAAGAAAACAAAAATGTCAGTCTTCCAAATCAAGTATTTAAATTTGATATTGATCCTGTTGTTTCATTGGATAGAGATGAGGTTACTAATTGGTATGATCAAACAGTAGCTTTATGGAAGCGGAATATACCTGGTATAATTGTTAAGCGAATTCCAAGTATTCCTGTTGAATCAAAAATTATTGGGAAGAATTTAAGCAATATTTTAAAAAGTGAAGATAGTGGACTACTTTTTAATAAATCAAGCAAACAATCTATGGAAACCACTGATACTCAATTTACTCAACTTACATTTAATAATAAAACGATATCTAATAATATGTCTGTCTCACCTTTTAAAAACAACTTAAATCTAGATCCAACAAAAGGAAAGAGTTTAAAAACCAAACCAAACAGTCAAATTATAGAAACTATTGCCACACGATTTACTCAAGCTACATGTAGTAATGAGATGACATCTATTGAAACACCAGTGTTACCTATTATTTTTGAAAATAAATCAAGGTCAAACTTGATGGAAGAAAAGGGATCTAAAACTAAATTTAGCAACCAAACTGGAGAAAATATTGTCAAGCAATTTACTCAAATTATACATAATGATGGTATGATATCCGATGAAACATTTATCTCACCCATTGTTATGGAAAATAAACGAATGCGAAATCCAATAGGAAAAGAGAGATCGAAAACTAAATTAAAAACCCAAGCTAGAGAAACTAACATTGCACACTTTATTCAAAATACATATAGGAATGATGTGACATCTGATGATAAAACAAATTCATTACAGAGAGTGGAATCGAAAACTCAATTGAATAGTCAAACTTTGGAAACTGATGTTGCAGAATTGACTGTTCCTAAAAATAGGCGAAATCAAAAACCAATCAAAAGGAAAATATATACCATAGAAAGTAGTATAAGAAAAAGATACAAGAATTCTAATGATTTACTACCTGCCACTAAAAGTATAACAATTAGTGGCACAAGAAAAAGCGCTCGAATAGCTTTTAAAAGAAATAAACGAAAACTGGTAGCACAAGAAAGAAAAGCAGATACTTTTCCGCTCAATAAAACTACTAAAAAATTGTTATTCACATCATACCTAGGATTAACCCCCGTTTTATTACCTGGTTCCAATAATTATAAAAAAAATATATTACGTGTTGATAAAGCATCTAGGATGTTCATGTGCAAAGTTTGCGAGTTTATCTGTTCTTCTAAGAAAAAATTAAGTAGCCACGAGTACTTACATCTTCATTGTAAAATTTGTGATAAACATTTTGACAGCATGTCATTGTTGGAAACACATTCTCATGCAGATTACCTTGTAAATGAAAATCAAAAATCGTATGCAGTTACCACCAATAACACATTTACCATGGGAAATACATTGGACGATACCATGAATAATGAATTTGCATTAATAACTGTGATTGATGATGAAGAAAATTTTGCAGAAATTTCTGAAGAATTTTCTACTAATATTATGGAAGCAGTTGAACAGGTGAGTGAAGATGAGGAAATTATTTGTATATCAGATGATGACGATGATACTATTGATCATTCAATTTTGAATAATAAGCAAAACAGATCTCTTGCTTTACTAACTTATCTTCTACGAGCCCAAGTTGATAAGAACATGAATGCAGATGTTATATGTGTAAATTAAAAAGACATAAAAAATGAGGCTGTGACAGGGTAAAGGCAAATATTCTTGTTGCTTCAAAGAGAAGACTGTTTATTTATTTATAGGTAGTATTTTTATTTATAAAATATATGTAAAATACTTTACTAGTTTTATATTTGTTTGTTAGGAGGATTAATCCTAAAGCTGATAAAGATTAAGCTCGGACCTCTTTTTTTTTAAATTTATACATTGCTTTTTTATTGTCTTGTTATAACATTTTTAACCCTTGGGTGGGCATCTAGTTATTGAAATGTCAGTTGTCACGTGTTTGGCAGACTTAATTTTTTATTATTTATGCTGCTAAATCAAATAAATTTAAGTTCATGTTGCTTATTTTTAAATTCTAATGAAAAGTAACTAAATTTAAAACTATTGAATTAAAAATAAGAAGAAAATAACGTTTTAACTATAAGATAGTATACATTCAAGGCTCATGTGTGTCCACCTAAATGTTGAATCAGTTACATATTTGCTTATGAAAAAAAGCAGAATCACAGATCTTAAACTAAGATAAATAAATTATATTAGATGAAAAATAAACATTTTTCTAGTTATAACAATAAACTAAAATTTAATTTTGTAACTTCAAGGAATATATTTATCAAATTTTGGAAACACTTATTCTTCATGTTTGTTACAATGATTAAAAAGTATAAACAAAATTGTATTACAAGATGTGTATTATTTTTTAAAAATAAACCAGAATTATCATCCTTTTTGTTTGTAAACATGTGATCATGGATATACTTTCTAGTTTGCATTATTGTACACAGTACTAGATTAAGATTAGTTGATACTCCGTGCAAATTTTATTTTGGAGAATATAAATTGCTAAATAAACTTTATTGTTTAAATTTTACAACACTTCTGGTGCAGTTACACTGTTTTATTTTATAAATGTTACAATATTGATTAACATGAGTCTTGTGAATACATTTTGTGAACTAGTGAGAACTGTCACTTAAAATCTAAGTAGCTTTACTTATACTAAATTTAACTTAAAAAGTAAAGAATTTAGCTAATGCTTTCTACGAATGGCAGGTATGACAATGTAGTTTAGATGTGAAGCATTGAGTCAACTGCTCTATTTATTCTATGATATGTAGCCTAATTCATAACTCCTCCCACTGAAGATTTTTGTAATAATTTAGAATGAATAAATTAGGAGAAAACGAAAAAATAAATTATCTGGAAGTGGTGAGTTCGTCAATGTTATCTTTATAAATATAATTAATGAACTTTTCTTTGAAGGAGTTATGGTTATATTTAATATACAATATAAAACTTATAATTAACAAAACAATTCAAATGCTTAAGATTATGGAAGTAATAGAAATATAATAATGATTAACAATTACTGGCACTGAGAATTTGTTCCTGTCTGTTTAATTTAATTCTGTTATAGATTAGTTTATTTGTGTTGACAGGAGTTACATCTAAATGAAATATTTTGGATAGAAAAGTAGAGTTAATTCATAATTTATTAATATTAAGTAATTTCAATTTGGCTAGTTTAGTAGATGTAGTTTTAATATAAAATAGTAGGCTATCATGATTTATTATTGTATTACAGTCTGCGGTTAAATGTATAAGCTGCGAGTTAGCTATACTTTTTCTGTATGGTTTTCCAAGACATTTTACATCTATAATTGTATCAAATGGGGTAGTTATTAATCAAGTGAATTTGATGATGAGATATTTTTATGTTGGTTAAATCAAATATTTCTGGATTACAGGTTTGATTTGTATTAAAGGAGAGTAATTGAGTTTGTTAAGATTCATACCTTAATAGAAATCAGAGACAAGAGCTACATAGGAAATAGAGAAAATTATAATTTATAAGTCTTAAATGTAGCAAAGAATTAAGGTAGAAATAAGTTTAAAGAATTTATTTCAAATATGTACATATAAGTAACCTCTAAAAAAGAGAAATATTCAAAACCAAATTCATAAATGAAAGGTCATATCACAGTTCAAATATTTAGGTAATATAAAGAACAGATTGTGAAAGTCGAATAAGCAGATCAGCACAAACGCAATAATTAAAATGCAACTAAGACTATCAGCAAAACTTTCTGTGGCATTCATTTATGTAATAAATTTATAAACAAAAAACCTCACAATTAAGATTCAACATGATAATAAAATAAGGATAACACAGATGGCAAACTATAAATTAAGTTACAGAAATACCTAATGTGATTAGACCTTAAAAAACAAATTAAATTAAGTTAAGATTAGAAAATAACTATTGATATATTAGACAATACATAATTGTTACAAAACTACCAGACAGCAAAAACCTGGGCTTTAAATCCACTACGTAATACGAACATCACACAAAACATGTATATAAACATGTCATTTAGTAAAAATAAACGAGTCGTAAATCTAATTTTTTTACTTGATCACTGCGACCCCCTTTCAAGCTCCAAAGCCTATAATTAAAGTGGTTGAGGCTGGCCATCCCCTTGAAAGCGTCTAGAGGGATTGATATATACCCCTTGAAAGACCCAAACCTTTTTTTGGACAACAGAGTAGTTGAGTCTGGCTACTTCTTTTAAAGGGTGAGTTCTTTCCTCATAAGACGCAGAGTTATGGACAAGCTCCGTATCATTGATCCTTGGAGCCCTTAAAGAACCCTATGAAAAGAAACCGCGTCCTACGAGCTTAAACGAAAAATAAGATGGTCCGTCGAGAATAAAATTCCGAGAGCCAATTGGTCCTACGAATCCTTCGCTAGAAGACAGTTGGTCCTTAGGAACTGGCAGCTTGTCCTGCAAGCAAGAAAAATTCAGAGACCGCACCAGAACAACGTCATATTGCCCCAAAAATCAAAGGAAATAAAACGGCACAACGAGCCAAGAAGCACAACAGCCAAGAGTCGCAGTGGGGCAGGAGGCTTTATAAGTTAATAGAAATTAAAATAATATAAATACAGAAGCATCTAATCTGCTTATTTTATTGTAAACGTTATAGTATTTCTCACTTAGCAACACACTGTGTACATGTTATGACGTTCTCTCGTCCCCATCAGCTTAGTCAACATTAAACTTGTATCAGAGTTGCACATACTTTAATTGATAATAAAAATAGCGTAACTTTGTGTGGGTGTCACTGACTGGTTATAGTTTGTACATTTTTTAAGAAATATAGAAAATAGACCTACAGGTATGTATTTAAATTTTTTATATGTTTTTTTGTGTTAAATTAAATTTTTATTATAAAGTAATTGTTTCGTTTGGAGGTAGTAAACTATGCCATTTTAACTACAAAGATGATCTCTAGGAGTTATAATTTACTTCCAAGCTCGTCAAAGTTATATTTTATATAACAGTGCAATCTGAAGAGATTACGTAACTAAAATATTCTCCAATTTAATGCCCATTTGTGCCCTTTTTAAAATAATGATGCGTGAAAATAGACATGATATATTTGGAACATTTCTTTATTATTATATTACTTTTCTTTATATTATAGGATCGCAACTAAGCGTCATAAAAATGACTATAATGGACGTAGTCACCCTTATGAGGGAAACTGGTTTCAAAAATAGTGAAAAACAATTACATTTTTTGAAGTCACATCTTCAAAATCTATGCAATTGGCCTGAATCTTCACTGAGTGATTTGAATCATCAAATATCTCATTTCACGATTCAATTTAAGCAAAAATGGTCTGAATCGAAGAAAATGTACGACAGATTTTTAAATAAAAATAGAAATTGGGTTAGAACAACAATTTCCTTCCCCGTATTTAAACAAGAAACGGAAAAAAAACGACGGTGCCCGGAGTTATTGTTTGAGGAACTTTTTGAGTGCGGTAAACGCAAGAAAACTAAACAGTTACGTATCAGTACTTCTATTGATGAACTGACATATGCAACTCAGATGAGTTTACGCTCTTACGGACAAATTGAAGCTGCAAAGTTAGTGAAAGAAATCACTTCTACAAGTAATGCCAGACCTCGAAAATATAGGAGAGGATTGATAGAGACAGAGAAGCAACAAACGTCCATTTTGGGGCGGAGAAGGGGCTCTATCGATGATTGTCGAAGCAAAACTCTCACATCAGTATAAGGTTGTAAGATCGAAAGATAAAATGAAATTTGCTTCATACAAGATTGTGCAAAAAAAAATGCTATCCTAAAGAAGAGTCTATTACTGCAAATGTTAGTCATATTGAAGTGGAGTTGCAGGCACAAAAAGAAGTTTTTTCTGGCCTTACGTTGGGTTTAAACCCATACAAACAAAAATTTGATGAAAGTGATGCTACTGACTCAAATGTTTTTCTCTCTTGTCTAGTTTCTTTGCGCCTTATAAATGGAGATTCCAATTTAAGTGGAAGTATTGTCTTATGGCAAAACCCTCGACCATCATCAACGAGGTACTGCAGGTCCATAAGGATGCTGTTTCGACGAGAATATACGGAAGTTTGAAGACTGGAAAAAGATTACATTGAAAACCAAATAACTACTTTGCAGTCAACAACCGTTTCCCTGCTCAATACAATTATACTTGTGAAACATAATTTCATATTTGCCATGATTCAATTCAATAGATAAAATGCTCAAGTTAAAAGTTCCTACTTGCAATTTGGACTTTCTATATTACATGGCTGGATTCGATGCTTTGAGTGCCTCTTGAACATTTCATACAAGCTTTCAATTAAGTCATGGCAGGCACGTGGTGCAGAATCAAAAACCTGAAAATAAGAATAAAATACAGAGGGAGTTTCAAAATCAGACGGGATTATTGGCTGATAGGCCGAAGCCAGGTTTCGGCAGCAGTAACGACGGAAACACTGCCAGACAGTTTTTAGAAAACTCGAAGATATTAGCATCTTTAACCGGACTTGATCATGAATTATTAAAAAGGTTTCATGTAGTATTGATAACAATTTCAAGCGGATTTGAAATAGACAATAATAAATTTAAAACATATTATATCGATACTGCAAGATTATATGTCGATAGATATTCTTGGTACTGTATGCCTCGAACTGTGCACAAACTCCTTATCCATATCCCAGAAGTGGTCGCAAAGTCATTATTACCCATTGTAAAGTTATCAGAGGAGGTCCAAGAGGCACGAAACAAAGATCTTAAGAAATACAGGCAGAACTTTTCACGAAATTGTAACCGCGTGAAAACTAATGAAAATGTTTTCAATCATCTTTTAATTTCTTTTGATCCTTTGATCACAAGTTATAGGACGCTTCCTACAAAAAACATTAAGAGGTTTCCGAAAGAAGTTCTCGAGATGCTGTCACCACCTAGTGAAGCTTTAAATGAACAAAATAATGATTCAGATAGTGGCAGATCGTTTTCAGAGTCCGAAGAACATAATTAGAGCTGATTACTATGTCAAATTCTAAATATAATACTATTAAGATTTAATATATATTGTAAAATAATAATTATTTCACCATTGTTATTTTTTCGTTTTAGAATTTTTCTCTGTAGGACTTCGAATAAACAAACACTGCTTAAAATGAGTTTGTTTACTATATTATCTGCTTATCTTTTAACAAATTTTGTGCATTACTACCATCTATAATACTTGAATTAATTTATATCACCTTTCGAAGACTTCTGCCCCAGAGTGCGCCGCAAGAAAACAAAAAGGTATTTTTTTTGTTATTTTTAAAAATAAGAAGAAATAACAAGCGCGGAAATGGACAATTTCGCAGCACAACAAAATAAATTAGGGCTGGAAATTGAAAAATTAATCATAAAAGCCAAAAAAGAAGTACAAGCATGGAGAAAGGTACTAATGGCTGAAAAGTACCTAAAAAAACTAGAGGTCTGCTGCACAAAATTTATAAACAATCACGAACTTCTGGCAGAATTTGAAAAACCAGAGCACAATTATTACGTAAGTAACTATGCCGGAAAGAGAAAACATCTACCGCGAGGGCAGAGAATTTTTAAACAAAATACTTAGAGAAGAAACCGCGCAAAAGTATAAGACTGAAGAAAGTCACAAATAGAAACAGCTCCAACGAGAAATAATGATAGCTAACATAAAAATTCAAAGCACGAAAGATAAACTTCAAGCTGGGAAGATAAAAGGAACTCGGTATTACAAAACAATTAGGCAAACAGTAGAAAGTACCAAGAAAAACTGCAAGAATTAAATGATGAAGTGCAGATCCAAGAAGAGGATCAAGAACTAGAAATGGTAGTACAGGAACTACAAGAAAATTTAGAAATAGTTATAAATGAATTATTAGAAAAAGAGTCCGTCTCAGAAACGACCAAAAAAGTAGTAATGGTACAAGTTGCCCCTGTAAAAATACCAACATTTACAGGAAATTATGAAGAATGGGATACATTCCATGATTTATTCAAAAAAGTCATTGATGCAAATCGAAGTATATTAAAAATTGAAAAAATGCAGTACTTAAATACCCACGTAAGAGGTGAAGCACAAAAAGTAATTCCGAACTTACAAACAGAGAGAAATTATGAGTCGGCGTGGACAGTCTTAAAAGAAAGATACCAAAATGAGCGGCTCATGTTATCAACATTGCTAGAAAAAGTATTTAACCTTCCAAATATGAAGGAAGAAAGCGCTTATCAATTAAAACAAATACATGACACTACTGTGGAATGCATACTCGCAATAGAAAATTTAAACATAAAGACAGCAGAATGGGGACCTATCATAAACCATATAATAGCGAAAAAATGGGATCAGGAAATTGGAAAAATCTTTGAACAAACATTAGCGGAGCCTAAGAAAATACCCCAATTGCAAATTTTAAAACAGAGATTTCAGTCACTAGAGGTAATAAAATAAAACGAAAAATGCCTATATTGCAATGAACAACATAACATACATGCATGTCAAAAATTTAAAACGTTGTCGAGCTAAGAAAGAAATAATTATATCCGAAGAAAACAATATTGTCTGAACTGCCTGAACCATGACAACAGACAACATTGCAAGAGTAAACAACGACGCCATGATTGTAGAATGAGTTATTATACGTTATTACACATCAAGTTCAACAAAAAAACAAGGCGCTTTTCAAAAGAGCCACTTAATTACAAAAGAACTAACCTAACACATTTTGGACAACGCAAACAATTGATGTCAGCAAGAAATACCAAGACGACGCATAAAAACGAACAAACAAAGAAGTAAACTCCATGAACACGACAACGTAAAAGATAATTGAACAAGAACAAAAAATATTGGCAACAGCACTGGATCATAAGCTATTTACATAACTGAAGAAACTCCAGAAATGCTAAATTTTCTAAGGCAAAAATTAAAACTCAAATAACCAGACTAGGAAATAACTCAACAAGTACAGCAAAATCAAAAATAAATATCACTATAAGGCCTAGATTTCCGAATAAATTCAATATGAATATGAAAGTTCTAATGTTACCTTGACAAAAACAATGCCAACGAGCCCAATACCGGAGGAACACAAAAACAAATGGACAAACATCCTAATAGCTGATCCAGCATACAACAATCCAGGTCCAATCAATATGATAATTGGAATGGAAGAATACATACAAATTGTAAAGCAAGGACTTTAAATAACAACAGTTGGATCATTAGCCCAAGAATCAGAATTAGGTTGGTTAATTTCTGGAAAAATGTCAAGCTCAAAACCTAAAATTGAAATACTCAATATACCAATACAAACAAAGGAGCTGAAAAGTTTCCGGGAATTAGAAGATGTGGCCCAAGATGAACCAAGAACTCAAGAAGAACAAGACTATGAAAGATATTTTGAATCAACCACAACACGATCAGAGGAAGGAAGATATTCTGTACGGATACCATTTAAAGAAGAACCACAATTAGGTATATCAAGACTAAGAGCGCTGGCAAGATTGCTACAAATAGAGAAAAAATTTTCAAAAGACAAGAAATATGAAGCGGAATATAAGAAATTCGTACAAGAATGCAAAAGAGCGGGACACATGAACTTAGTACCGCTAGAAAATCAGTTTGAGGGTAAGTACTACTTACCTCACTAAATGGTCATGAAAGAAGATAGCTCCACAACAAAGTACAGAGTTGTATTTGACGCATCAAGCAAGGCCTCGAATGGAAAAAGTTTAAATGAAATAATACACACCGGATCCCAAGCTCAAGAAGAATTATTCGACATCTTAATAAGGCGGAGGGAACACAAAATTGTAATAAGAGCAGACATCGAGAAAATGTACAAACAAATTCAAATACAACTAAATGACCAACAATATCAACGAATTATATGGAGAAAAAATAACAAACAACCAATTGCAGAATACCCATTAACAACAGTAACATATGGAACAACAGCAGCACCTTATTTGGCCATAAAAACACTTCAAACATTGGCCAAAGACGAAGAACAGGAATTACCAAAGGCATCGAGTATAGCCAACAGTGATTTTTATGTGGATGATTTACTAAGTGGAACAGCAATACAGGAAGAAGCATTCCAAATAGAAAAAGAAATAACAACACTGTTGGCGAAAGGTGGATTCAACTTAAGAAAATGGGCAAGCAACGATCCCACAATATTAGATAAATACCAAAAGAGCAGATAGAAACACAAATTGCGAAAATTAATGAAAATCAAGAAACAACGAAAACATTAGGAATAAACTGGAATCCTAAAACGAACCATTTCGAATTCAAGATTCAAAACAACCCCAACAATAACATCACCAAAAGAACAATCATGCCAAGAAAATATTCGATCCGTTAGGATGGATAGCACCAACCATAATAGTGATAAAATTAATTACACAGGTGAAAGGTTTTCATCATTCCATAAATTAAAAAGAACAACAGCACTCTATCTAAGGTTCAAAGAAAATTGCATTCAAGGAAGAAACATAAAACTATTAAAAGCAGAAGAACTAGAAAAAGCGAAACGAAAATACTGGATTATTAATGCCAAAAACAACATAAAGCAGATAATACGTGGCTGTGTAACTTGTACAAGATTCAATAAGAAACAACAACAGCAATTAATAGGACAATTACCCGCAGCCAGGGTAATGGAATTAACAATAAAAGCAGCTAAAAGAAGATGTAAGAAAGCAAATAAAGGATACATAGCAGTCTTCGTGTGCTTCGCAACCAAAGCTATCCACTTAGCAGTAGTTACGGACTTAACAGCTGACACATTTCTAGCAGCATATAAACGATTCACATCAAGAAGAGGAACGCCCGCACATATATACAGCGATAATGGAACTACATTCGTTGGAGTAAACAAAAAATTCATAAATAACATACAAGCAACAATTCAAAACAAAAACATGCAGGAGAGAATCCAAACAGCAGGAACTCAATGGCATTTTAATTCACCGGCAGCACCCCATTTTGGAGGAATCTGGGAAGTCGTAGTAAAATCAGCAAAACATCACCTAAAAAGGATCATGATGGATAACTTACTCACCTACGAAGAATTAGCAACACTCACCACACAAATTGAGGCATGTTCGAACTCAAGACCACTATGTGAAATAACGGACGACCTAACTGAAGGCACAGGATTAACGTCAGGGCATTTCCTAATAGGAAAAGCAATCATAACTTCACAAACGCCGTAGCAAGTTGCCATAACAGAAGACAAGGAAAGTTTAACAACAAGATGGAAATTAATAGCCAAACTCAGATGAGATTTTTGGAAGGCATGGTCAAAGGGGTACCTACATCAACTACAACAAAGGAAAAGATGACAGTATTATGTAGTAGAGCTAAATAACTAACTAACAGTGCTTAATGCAGGAAACTGGACCATCATATACAGCAACAATACACAGAACTTGAATGGACATTGCAAACATTAAATGCAACACCTAAAGAAAGAAAGAAAAGAGGATTACTAGGTAAACTCCTAACAGCAATATTTGGAATAATAGAGGAAATATACCAGGACATAAGTGCTGAACAAAACCAACAACAACTGATACGGAAATTCAATCATCAAACAAAATTCTTCCTTCATAGCATACACAAAATGGAAGAAGTACAACAACAAATAGAAAAGAAACTTGATCAGTTCAACAATCAACTTAATTTATGTATTACAGCTATCAATGAGATACACAAATGGCATAAAACTATACTAGAAGATACAGTAAATATTAAATTACTGACAACGTATCGAGTAGCATCAAATTATCTAGAAGAGACAAACAAATTCTATCGACACATTTTAAAAATATGCTTGGGCCACGGAAACTTTTATGACTTTACATCACCACGAAAAGTGCAAAATATAATAAACGACACAAGCAAGAAACTACCGAATAACATTAAAATTTTAACAACTCCAATTCACATACGTGAAGTTGGTGGACCAATCACTTATTTGCTTTTGATTTTTATTCAAATCGTTAGTATTTTGTTAGTATATATATGTAGATAAAGAATTTTCGTTTGTAGATGTGTCATGAGCGCGTTTGGCTTTATGCCGCAACAACAGTACTGGTTGCCACTAGCTCATCGAAGGATGAAGGATCCCTAAGAAGTACACCAGCACCATCAGCGCTCTACTAGAAATCGGGGTATAGGAAGGGAAAGAGGGCGCCACTACTCCGGATTGCCGCTCAAGAT
>JAHWXV010407860.1:0-11996 GCA_024586415.1 Phrixothrix hirtus | reverse complement strand
GAAAAATTGTCCAATTTAAAAATTCGCTTGTAGTGCGTTACGCGATACTTTAGTAATTTTGTCGTTTAGATCGGGGTCACTTTCTATAAAGTTAGTTGTCAGTATACCGGGTGGCAAAAAAGCCTGGAGTATTGGAAATAACTCAAAAACGGTTTTATTAATTTTTACGAATATTTGCTGGTCAATACAGTAAAAAATTCTAAATCTAGAGGAAGAACTTTCGTTCACGTAGTTATACAGGGTAAGTAACAAGTATGGTTAACTTTTGATTTTTAAATGGAACATCTTGTATATTTTTATGCATGTTGATAGATCTCTTTAGCACAAATTCAACGATATACGATTTATTATGTCTATCTGTCGAAATTACAGATTTATTGCAAATTAATGTTTTTATTTAAAAATTTATTTGGCCATGGTAATCTAATGACATTAAAAAACAAACCAGATTATTTTAAGAACGTCAATTGTACCAATATTTCTTCTTGGAGGCATTTGTAAAAACTTTTGAGGATAAAATAGTAGCTTTAAGCGAAAAGGAAAAAATTCAGATTTTGATGATGGTCCGTTATGGTGACCGTAAAAGAACGCAGAAGGAGTTATGCAATTTATTTAATCAACTTTATCCAAATCGACCTGGAATAACTCAGTTTTGCGTAAGCAAGATGGTGAAAAAGTTTAACCAAACTGGTAGTATTAAATACCGACCAAAATCTGGACGGCCAAAGGCAGCAACTGGCGGTGATAAAGCCCTAGATATTTTAATTGATGTGCAGGAAAATCCATAGCAATCTTCTAGACAGTTAGCGTCAAACCACGATATCCGCCATGTATTTTAAAGTGAAGAAACTCGTCCTTGTAATGTCCATTTAGTACAGAAACTTTTCGAAGACGACTTTAATCGAAGATCAGAATTTTGCGAACGTCTTATGGAGACATTTAATCTTAATCCTGATTTTGCCAACAATACCCTGTTTTCGGACGAAGTCACTTTACGGTACATGCTTTTATAAACAGTCATAATTGTAGGCATTGGTCTACAGTTAATTGGCGATGTATGGAAGAAGCTCAAACTCAAAGACCGCAAAAAGTGAATTTTTGGGCAGGCATTATTGGCCAGAACGTGATTGGTCCCTTTTTTATAGATGCAAATCTTACATCAGAAATTTATTTAGATTTTCTTGAGCAACATATTTTGCCTAATTTGGAAGCTCTTTATGCTGACAGGGTAAGTGTCTGGTTTCAACAAGATGGTGCCCCAGCACATTTCGTTTTCCAGGTTCGACAATATTTAAACCAAACATTCCCGAATCAATAGATAGATCGTAGGTGTGAGATTGAGTGACCTGCCAGGTAACCCGACCTGGCCCCCTTACATATTTTTATGGGACGATATAGAAAATAAAGTTTATAAGAACAGACCGATGAACACTGAAGATCTGAAAGCTGGTATTACAGCTGAAATTCAGGGAATTCGACAAGATGTCGCCAGAAATGTTATTCAAGGATTCCGCGATAGGCTTGCTCATTGCTTAGCTAACAATGGCAGACATTTTGAACATCTCTTAAAACATTAATGCTTATCTGGTTGTTCTTGTTATGCTATGTTTCTTTAAGAAGTTACTTATGTGGTAAGTCGATTAAACTAAATTTTTAAATAAAAACATTAATTTGCAATAAAACTGTAATTTCGACAGATAGACCTAATAAACCACATATCGGTAAATGTGTCTATCAACATCCATAAAAATATACAAAGTGTTCCATTTAAAAATAAAAAGTTGACCGTACTTGTTACTTACCCTGTATAACTACGTGAGCAAAAGTTCTTCCCATAGATTTAGAATTTTTTACTGTATCGTAAAAATTAGTAAAACCTTTTTTGAGTTATTTGCAACATTCCAGACTTTTTTGCCACCCGGTATAGATCTGAAAGGTTTTTGCATGGCTTTTCGATGTTTAACATGTCAATGATTTTTGTGTCAGTGTCTATAATAGACCTTATCTGAAGTTTGTCTGCTTTTCTCTTCCTAGTATTTGGGTCCTCAGCATTGCTTCCCAATATTTCCCTTGATATTTACAGCAAGTTCCCTGATTTGTAGGTACCCCCATCTCGGAGTTAGTGTTGTTCCCTTTTCAGTGTTTATTTCCACTTTACTAAAAATAAATAAAAACTAAATTAATTTAGTTTTTAATACGGTGTTAATTTTTGCTGCACAGAAACTATTTTAAAATTAATTATTCACATCGTAAATATCAAATTTTAGCACTATTTGTTATTTAATAAAATTGTGTTGTTTGACGGTTCGCATTCAAAACACGTTAGTTCTGCTCGTCTGTTAGGGAGCGTGGTATGGCGTGGTGTAACAATTGTACTTTTTCACAACTAGTACGCATTAACTGCGGTTTGAATGCATATAAATCGGAAACACTATAAATTAGTTAAATCAAGCGCCACTCGTTAATATTAGAAATCGAGTTAGACATATTCAAATGACAAAGTATGATTCTATAAAAAACTACGTTCAGGAACAAACCTAAACGTAGAAAAAGAAAGTCATTTACGAATTTTATTATTTATTTCATCAGGAATTCATAATATATGTAGCAATAAATAATTATAACAGTAAATTTATATTCGTATTGGAACATATGTCACAAGCACAAGAGTTTTTCAATGCATCTTTTGAGGTTAGGGCTAACTCAATAATTTACATGCTTAAAACGTATCTGGGCTGACAAGATCGTAGTTCAACCAGTAATAGCGTCCATATACTACTTTAATCTAAATGACTGTGTTATGTAGAACTACCATTTTCATGATTTAACCAGTCAAACCTAATACAAAACTGAAGGCTGATTAAAACAAGCAGTATTTTCGAGAGAATGTACTGTTTCAACCAACTTAAAAATAATTTAATAAGTATCGTCAGTAGTTTTCATAAACATCGGTCGAAAAATAACAGAGATATAAGTGATAAGTGATAGTATTAACAAACGTTGTATTTGATTTCTTGGTTACATGTTTATTGATAGACAATTTGAATACAAATCATTAATACTTTACAGCTGTATGCAGGGCTCTAATGCAAAGATTTAAACTTCATAATGGTGAGTACTAGAAAAATTTGTGAAATATTGTAAAAACAAAACTAATATATTTTGTAAGATAATATCTATCTATGAATTTAAAAAACTACTTGTTAATGAAGTTTATTAAGCAATAATTTTAAATTAATTTATAGAAGATTATATCAAGACAATTTTTATTTTACTCGTACTAATTCCTTTGTTGATAAATCCACGTTCAAGAGCGAATTAGACTCCGCCTTCGTGACTTGTCACTTTCAAACGCATTAAACCAGTTTTGTGTGCTCTTCGAGTGTTCATTTTATTTATCCTCGGAGTTATTCGTACAAAAATATTTAGTTTAACGTTTTGAGTGCAACCATATTTGAAGCTTAATTGGGCTATCTTATAGCACTGGTTACTTGACTTATTCTCGCACACCAACTTGAAGTGATCTTGAAACCGCAATTGAAGCACAGCGCTAAGGTAGCGAATGTATGTTTCGGCCACTAATATGACAACCCTTTCTTGCACATAAATTTACCAATTGGAACTCGCATTTTACACTGAAGGTCTATCTCACTTGATTTTCTACACTTTATTAAATATTCATTCAATTTCTCGCGTTCGCGCTTTTAATTTTGTAACTTAATAAGGAACAGCAAATGCGTTCCTTTGTCGGAGGCAATTATCCTGGAGCCACAGCTTGTCTACTTACACAAATAATCTTACAAATTCTTATTTTATAGGTTATATGTAAAATAAATTAATAGTACACCTTATTTTATTTTGCTATGCTGAAGACACGTCATTTTTATTTTCTTTTAAAACGAGGTGCAATGAACAGCATTTTTTACAGAATTAAAACACAAAAATATCTAAATGTTACATTGTCGTTCCTAAATTGTAAAATTGACTAATTGCATTTTAGCTAAGTTTAATTGTTTTTATTTAAAGATGTCAAGGAGACAAAATGAATTTTAGCTGTAATACAGTAAATTTTGTTCAATGCTTCCACATTTACTATTTAATCATAAATTATATTAAACGGTGACAATAAAATCCAATTAAATATTTAAATTAAGCACAAATGGAAAATAATTACTTAATCCGGTAGAGCACTGTGTAACAATAAATTGTTTAAAAATGTACATAACCATCATTGTCTACTCCATATTTAATCGGAATCAATCTGTTAATATTAAATTGGTTTTTTACATGCTTATAATTTAAATAAAAAAGTTTGACGTTAAGGACTACAATATTTTATATTGTTAAACAATTCCGCTTCACAATTCTCATTCAAAAAAATATATATTGGAAAACCCCCTTTAAATTGTTATTCGACCTTGATAGGATTGATATAACCATCTAAACTACGAAGACCATGTTTATAATGCATTTACATATTCTGGCATTTTGAAGTATTTGTTAAAATTTACCGCTATATTAAATTTTACAGCCTTGTTCTACTTGAAGTAGTTTACATTCAATTATACAAACAGTGCGGCAGATGTAATGAGTGAAAGTATAATAAAGGAATGATTATTGGAGATTATTTTAAAGAATGTGGTTCAAAATAAAATTTATTGATTAATTAAATTTAATATTATTAAATACATCGTTATAAATATAACCCATTATTTTTAAAACAATTTTAAGCTAATCAAAGGTTGATTACACAATAAATGCAAGTTTGTCTTAAATATTTCTTAGCTTGCGAGATGTAATACATAACAAACTAAAGCTAAAACAATATATTACAAAATTCATTACAAATTATTTGATATCTTTTAAATTTTATATGGTCTGCCTCGGAAGATGGGTAAATTACCTGAGTTCTAATCGCTTTCATGGCTGAGGTTTTCTTCAAAGCCGCGAGCGTCCAATTTTCACAACAAGGAAGCTACTTCAGGTGCCGCCCTCGAATTTTGATAATTTTGAAATATGTTGTAGACGACTAAAATTTAAGAGATCCGTATTTTTAGAATCAATTATCCGATTTGAATTAAACAAACTGTCACAGGCTAAATTAACAATAACGCATGTGGGATAAATCACGAGTGTTTAGCCACGTCCGGCAAAGCTTCAGTGGAGCGAGATGTGGTTCGTCGATACTTGCGACGCTAAATACTGTAAAAATAATAAGTCGAAACTGCAAACAGACGATATTTGTGAAACACCCTGTATATCACGATGTTAGTGACTTACCTTAAAAGTGGAGACGGACACTTTAGCGGATTAAAACTGAAAGGAAATAGTCTAATGCTAAAAGTATTCACTTATACATGAATGCTCTATCTTACTTATAAGATTGGTGTGAGGCCCCCTATATACTCTTACTATTGAATCAAAGCTATCTCTATTCAGAAAAGCGTGCAAATACAATGATTCTTTAGACACGTCCTGTATATCACTAAAAATTAAGCTAACTGAACTTTAAAGTATTCGGTTAGTTTTGATAATTAGGTGTAACAAATGATTTATAACTAGTTAGTGATAATGGTGAAACGAGCACAAAACTTATTGAGCGCGCACTGTATGAATATCACTTAAGCTGAACTTCAATTGTCAATGATCAGGAAAGAAAACAGTACTTGAGCATAAATACGTCACATAATAAACCTTTGGCTTGCACACATTTATACATACACAGTTAAATCGCAAAAATAAAAGTAAATTACATAAGTAATACCCACGCATACCTATACAAGCGAGATTTGCATAAGCATGATTAAAAAGGAAACCAAAATACGTTTCCAGGTAACTACAAAATTTCTGACAAATTTAACAAGGCGGCACAAACACAGGTTCAATATTAAATCGTAAAATGGGTACCCAACTAGGTTTCATCTAAACAATTTACATTATTAAAATACAATTATAAGATTTACATAAAATGTATTTGAATACCTTAACCATCGAAAATGTTTATTAAATTCATTCGTTTCAATGCAAATAGTAGCAAAAAAGTCTCTTTTATGACGTTAAGTAAATTTGAAAACTAAAACGGTCTTGATAAATTACTTTAAAAATGAAAAGTTGTGGATCCCCTTATTTTATACAAGAAAAAGTACGTGGAGAGCACTTATTATTTTTGGTAACTATAACGTTGTTTAAACTCAAGAACAAGTCGCTCTTGTGTCCTAATTACGTGAAGACCCTTTTCGGATGGAACTAACGCTTAGCAATTTGAATCCCAAGTTAATACTGGAAACCCCGACTTCGACACCAATGGCTTAGTGGATAAATAACTTTGACAAAGACAGATTCAAAATCTAAAAATTAAAGACACAAGGCCCTACTCAAAATAAAAACTCTCTGCGCGAACTGGATCGCTTAAAAACTGATAACTAACTGCTGTATGTGTTTCCACACTCTATCTTAAAATTGCATCACTTTCAACCTTTGCGTCGACGTGAAGAATCTTGCAACATTTCGTAATTATATTGCTGTACAAATAATTTTTAAACCAGGTTCTCGCATAAACATATACTCTACTTATTTGAGATACTGCATATATGTTTTTCGCATGATTATCTAACTACACGGGTCACCTTGATATACGTTTCGGTAGCACTTTATTGTTTTATGGGCGACAAATCTGACCTCATCGTTTGTAGGAATGCAAAATAATCGACTTGTTTTTAATATGGCAAATTTTTAATATGTAACTTTGCAATAAATAATTTTATATATAATACAAGGTAGATCTAAATAGTTTTTGATTTTAATCTATATATTTCTTAGGAACATGATTTCTTACTGAATTCAAAGGACTCCTACTCTAATTAAATTTGTTTAATACGTAAGGTATACAATAATGCATCGTTAATGCGTTAATATTACTTAAATGTTCACAAAACGCACCAAGGTCTGACAAAATACTAAAATGTTCACTTTCGTATTAAACGAAAACTTAATTTATTGTTTTCGATACTCATAGCTTAATTTGATGGCGAGAACTACCCTCAAAAAAGATAAAAACGGACAAATACACGCTACAATAATAATGTAATTCTTTTGAAAAAAATATGCTCTAAAGAAAACGAAGTGTTTCTGAGCTTTAATGAGAAATAATTTTAAATAGGGTTTCTATCTTTTAACCTGTTTACTGAGCGAATTTATAATTATTTTTATTTTCAGCAAGCATTATTAGTCATTGGAATTAAAAGTGATGTCCTATATATTTATACTACCTTGATAAGTGCAAACTACCCCTTCAAATCAGAGTGTTAAAAATGGGTTCCAAAGTCTATCAGATTATAATACTAGATGGGACAAGAAAAACGTCTTAATAAATATAGTCTAAACGAAGAATAATTTTTGAGATATACACCACTAAAGGGGATTGTCAAAATTCATGTTTTAATATATAACTCCTATTTGAATTAATCGAATCGGATACAATTTTGTATGCACGTTATACTAAAAGAGGCCTAGGTTTACAAAAAATTGTGCCATCGCAGATGTAATAGGGGCATACTACCCTCACATGTGACTCCAACCTTATAAAAAACAACATTTACTTGATAACGAAAAGTTATACACAGCAATTATGGAAAAGATATATTTTATAGGTAATAGCGTTTAGTAGATATCTACTATATTTACATAACGTGTGTCCTAAAAGTATTGGAATCAACTATCGCCATGACTTTGACAAGGTAAGTCTTTTCTTATTTCACACGCATACTAAAGTTAAAGTGTCAAAACAAATAACCAAAAAATGTAATTTTTATTAGTTGTCAGTGATTATTACAATGTTCACACAAGAATCAAAAATATTTATTTTTATAATGGCCGACGTATATGTGAATATTTTCAGATTTGATAAATAAGAGTACAAATTGGATAGTAATTTGTAATACTCAGTGATAACTAATAAGATTTGCATTTTTGGTTATTTGTTTGGACGTTTTAATTTAATATGTGTGTGAAATAAGAAAAAACTTAGCTTGCCAAAGTCATGGCAAGACTTTGTGTTTTATCGTACATACATACATACATATAGTCGTAATGTAATATTTTGGTAGACTAAGAAAATATATAATTCATTTATCTTTCACATTGGATATAACCTAATTCTCTAAAACGCCAACCCAATTGTAACAATAAACCATTTATTTAATTAAATACCTAACATGTTTCCATCTTAATTAGATCATTTTCAAAGTTAAAAACGAACTATTAAAATCAATTCAAAATTTAAAAATGTTAATTAGTAAATAACTTTATTTTGTTTTTGTTTTTGTGTAGTAACGCCTGGTAATGTCTTCCTTTAACTAAATGCCATCTTAACTTTACTATTGGCGCTTTTAAGCGCGTCTAAAGTTCCTGCAACATCTGTCATTAATTTGGGAACACCCAATATATATGGGAATGTGTATGCTTCTATAAATAAAGTTTAACCAGCAACCTCCCTTTCCCGGCAATATCAAGGTGAAACTGCGCTAAAGAAGCAGTTGAGATTAGACCTCTCAAGCTAAAGCACGAGGTAATGAGACGTGACGTTATCAAGTAGTAAAGTCGCGCAAGAATTCATGAAAATACAAACTAGGTACCTTTAACGACTATTGAATCGTGATGAATTAGACAGGTTGGCGCTGTATGCGAAATTGGAAAATTGGGTCGAAACATCGTTATCCCCGTTCAATGTTGGCCATAGTGTGACAGAACGTTTAAGAAAGTACGCTTTATACATGAAATGCTGGAGGCATTGGGACCTGCTATCAAAAGTCACGTAATTCAACGCAAATACAAGTAAGTGACATTTGTTTCGATAAGTTCCTTACACCTTATAAGTCATTGAGCTTCACTGGGAAATCCGACAATCAACCCCTGCTTCGTAACGTAATATTAATACGCTGGGGAGCTACTTCGATCAAGTAACAGTTAGACAGTTTGTTCTTATTGTGTGATTTTTAATTAACGAACCAAGGGTAGGTAGTTAATCTACATAAATACCGTAATCTGAGAACATCCTTAAAAGAGGTAAATAGTTTTTTATTAAGTAAGATATTCTTCACTAATCAAATTCAGAGGTCCCCTCTTTATTGCAATTTTAATTAATAAGTAATTGCTCGTTTGAATGTTCTAATATCGTCTGTATTAATTTGTTATTTTCATTATAAGCGATTTAACTAAAACAGGTGACCTTATTATTTCATTATCCTAAGTAACTTTAGTAGTAAGGAACAACAGTATTTTTCTTACACAAAAACGTTAGACCAAAGTAGGTAAAACATTTACAAATTGTAAGTCTAACCGAACTACCTTAGGAGTACGTCTCCAGTGGCTTACGCTAAATAAGTATTTCGTAAGTATTCCAAAGTAAAATTATCGCATTTCGGTCGAAATAAAACTCCTTCACGTCTCGTTTCTAAAGAAGATCCACCGTAAAGATATTTAGATAAGGTGACGCCCAAAACTTACGACTCTTTCCCGATTTTCGACTTTTGCAAGCCGTTCCTGAGTTTTTACCTAATTATTTCTATCAAGAAACCGTAAAACCCCCTTCTCCACTGTGGCTTCTGGAGCTGCTAGCTAATTCAGAGTAATTGGCACTCTTGACAACCTTTTGGACCCTAAAGAGCTTTCTGGCTTATTATACGGTTCAACGAAATTTTATTCTTCACTATTTGTAATGGGACTACATCCATAAGGGCGTGGTGGACGTCGATTGAATTTAAGAGGATTTGTACTTGTAGCAAATTTGGGGGAATTACAAAAATATACACATAAAAATATACAATTTAAATTAAATGTCATGTAAAAATTCATAGGTTAGGCACGACAAATTTGAAGCTTGTCGAGATTTGGGGTTTAGTTTCAAATAACGAGAATTTGATGTAAAACAATACGTTACGATAAATAAAATTAGTTACGCTTACTTTAATTAGTGGCTTCTTTCGCTGCAATTAGTTGTAAGAAACACAAAGGTGTTTAAGGTATTGGATAATGAGGAACAATTGAGACACTTTTTACAACTACTGGAATAGTATGTTGCAAGCGACAAAAAATTCTTATTTTATATCTGATGGTTGGAGATTGATACAATAAATGTATGTTACTGGAAACGACACGTACGAGATTTTTCTTATGTTGTAATTAATAGAATTCGGGTTTAATTATAATGCCATTGTCGGCTATTCAAGCTGGCACTTACAACACGTGAACGGGAGTGACATCGGTTGCAATTTGAACAGAACGAATGTGGGGATGGGGAATTGTGCGGCGTCCAATGAGAACTAATCGAAATAAAATACTATGCTTCTTAGAAGCGTTCCTAAAAAATGTGCAAAATTAAATACGCAAATTAGAAATGCAAAAATATATAAATACAATCAAAACATAAATTAAATAGGCACAGCTGGCGCAACAATTTTTATGATAGACTATAAAACGGCCATCGTAATTGACGGTCTAAGGACAATTGGAAACTTTAACCACAAAATATAAACAAGTAAACAATAGTGATGAAAAACAAAATGAATAGAAGGGACATGTCACATGTGTGTTAAGGGTAAACGACACAAAGGTAAAAATAGTATGTGTGACCGATAATAAATTGTTTAAATTAATTCCGCTCAAGTACCCTGATTTACGTGACGATTCAGATAATTGGAAAAGGTTTATTCCAACTTCGGAACGACTGATAATCTTAAACAATGTCATGACGAGCCAACTTCTGGCCACTTCGGTATTCATAAACCATGTGACAAAATTTCGCAACAATATTATTGACTTAAAGTTAAGCATGCCATCACGAAATATGTTATATTCTTTTGTTTTGTTGGTTTGGACCCTTGGAGTCTATTTTTGTTTTTTGTTTCATTTTTTTAGTTTTTAGTGTTCTTAGGTTAATTTTAGCTAGTTCCTTAGGTTACTTTCTTGTTTTGATTTGTTTTTTTGATCTTGACTTTAGAACTTTCGTTATCTTTTTGGTTTTTCTTTTGGATTTTCCCCGTTTCCCGTTAGTTTTAGTGTTTTTTTCGCGCCCTTCGTGATCGATTTTCTACGAAAATCTCTCCCCCGTTGAATGTTGTAAGCGCGTCTGAAATTCTTAAAAATGTTACTTCAGCAATTTCCATGAGAAGGCTTGCAAGTCTAAAAATAAACGTTAACCCCTCTCGTCTTCGCCCCCTGCAATTTCAAATGGAAACCTTCGATTACTAGCAGTAGAGACCTGAGAGTTGCAAAGTTAAGTTGTATTTCCGCAGTGTGTACCCAGGCGATATGTAAAGCATTCAATTGAAGAGTTACTCGAATACTGTAAAGGAGATCATGATAGAAATTTGGTTTATTTCCGCCTAGAGCAAATTGTAATCAAAGGGTCAACTTCAAATACCTGTCGATTCGTAATCAAAGGGGTTAGAGTCTGACAGGGCTGTATGTGACGTACGATAAGTAAAATATCCTAGGCAGCACGGTTTTATTTTCGATTCCTTCGGGAAGTTGAAGGTTTCCAAAACACCAAGTAAGTGACATATCCATTCTTTAAATTTCATTGATATCCACGTTAAGTAAACTCTGCTGGGACAAATTAGACGATCACGTATAAATTTAAGACGAGTTAGTTACTGTAATAAATAAAAGACTATAGATTTGAAATTTTAATTGTTTATGCTATCGAGGCCATTACGGCCAATATTTCTTATTCACTTTAAATTTAGTTTAATTAGCAACAACATAAGGTTCCCTTGTTTAGATATAGAAAATTGTTGTTTCCATTATTCCCTTCCGGAGATATATGTAAATTGTTAATTGTAACTCACATTCTTTTGTTATTATTATATTCAATCTTTAAGTACAGATCTTATTCTTTATATATATTTAATCCCGAACCCCACGTGACCAGTAACAAATTCAAATGTAGGAACTTCAGTTATTTAAAGTTGAATTTAAACGAAGTTGGTACTTTTAGT
>JAHWXV010407841.1:0-11307 GCA_024586415.1 Phrixothrix hirtus | reverse complement strand
TTTGTTCTCTCGCTCTTTCTATATATATTTTTCAATCGCATGTTGGCGCGCCATTTTACTTTCACTTCAGACACGCCCCTACTCACTCATTTACATATAAGCAACACCTAAGACACATCCCACTTACGTTACAATCCACACACGCCCCATTTACTCCCACTTAAATTACATCTCTCTCACACCACCATAACCCCACTCTTCTAGCTCACTCTAACCAAAACCCGGAAAACTCCATTCACAGTCACTCGCTCTCTTACTACTTATTTTATACACGCAAAAGGAAAACTGCAGGGGGGCTGGAAACTCTACCTCGTCCCTCCCCCCGCCAGACCTCATTACCCCTCACCCTGGGTTTATCTAGAACGTCACTTACTTCACTACTTACTTCACAATAAACTGGGTAATGATCAGAAAATTCGACCATATCAATAACATTTGCCTTAATAATTTTTGTGTCATCATTTGTTATGATTAAATCTAACAACGAAGAAGTAGTTTGTGTAACACGTGAGGGATTTTCAATAATTTGCTTTAAATTTAAAAATTTAAGAATGGAAAATAAATTAGCATTTAAAAAATTACTATTATCTAAATAATTAATATTAAAATCACCCATTCAGAAAACGGTGTCATAAGTAACTATAAACTTACTTAAAACGTTTTCAAGACTATTTATAAAAAGGGAACCAGCCCAACTAGGGGGACGATAAATAACACCTAGAGCAACTGATTTTTTATTGAGAGGAAAGCTTACCCAAAGCTGTTCTATATTATTTTGCATTTCAGTATAACAACATGTAAATTGAAATGTTTCTTTGATATAAATCAAAACGCCACTTCCTCTCTCATTTTTATCTAAGCGTATAATATTATATTTTTCTATATTGACAGCAGCATTTGGAATATTAGTGGACATCCAAGATTCTGTAACACAAAATAAATCTATATCATGATTTAGAATGTAGTTTTTAAATTCAGAAGAAATACGAGTTAATGAACGAACATTTTTATGAACTAATTTTAACGATTTTATATGCATAAGGAATAATAGTAATAATTAAGTAACGAGCAAAGGAAACAAAAAATATTTAAAAATAAAAATAAAAAATAATCTACAGAACAGAAAGTATATTAATAATAAAAAGTAAAATGATTATGTGTTTTAAACAAAAATTTGTAAGGTATAAAACTCTGTGCGCTAGATAGCAATTTATTTCTATTGTGGTGCAATTGCCATAACCAGCTTTTCAATTTCTTGAAGAGTTGTAATGCGATGTATGTTATTCTTGGATTTAACAAAAATAATATCATCTCTTGCCCAAACGTTGTATGGCTTAAAATAATTAAAAGCTTTGTGTAGAATTTGGTACCTTCAATCTGTGGCAACGCTCATTATCTGTAGCTAACATTGATAAGCCTAAATTGTCATTTACCATTTTAGTAACTAAATTTTCAGTATTTTCGTTATCATTTTCCGCTACACCAAATATTCTTCGATTGTTCCGTCGACTGTATTCTTCAAAAGAATCAATTTTATAGCCATATTTTGTAATATGTCCTTCCAAAGATTTCACTGTTTCTTTAGGTTACTCAACATTATCTATTATCTCTTTCAAACGATTGTTGAAGATTGTTTCAACGCATAATTTATTTAAAAGTATATCTGCGCCAAGTATTTTTCTTCAACCCGTTTAATGACATCAACTTCAACAGAGACCTTTACACTTCTGGTTTGTAGCATCTTATTTATCCTTTTAAATAAACAACTCTGTATTTAATGAACTGAATATACTGATAGCGTAGCAGGTATATCACACGTGTATTCACAACAACAAACCATTCATAATGACGAACAAACCATTCACAATGACGCTTAAATTAACATCAGCCATCCGAATGTCATATAAGTATATATTTGAGTTGTAATAGCGTAGCACAACTGAGCATAACCCCAAATTTCGCCAGCACAACGATATAAAGGGCACTTCACTCTTTGAGCGCAGCGGTTCAGAACGAAATTCTATGTCCAAATTTCGAAATTGTAACGATGCGATGGCCATCAGCTTTCACATATAAGTTGAGCTAGCGTAGCACAACTTAGCATAACCGCAAATTTTGCCATAAAAGCGATATAAATAATAACTCTTGAGCACGACCGTTGGCTATGGAATGAATTCAATGTCCAAATTTCGATGTTCTGACGATTAAATGACAACCAACTTGCAGATATGAGCTGCGATAGCGTAGAAAAACTTAGCACAGCCGCTACTATCACCAGCACAGCGATATAAAGGGCGCTTTATTCTTGAACGTAGCCGTTCGCAACGGCATTTTATGCTCAAATTTGGATGTTCTGACGATTTAATGACCACTAACTTACAAATATGAGTTGTACTATCATAGAAAAACTCAGCACAATATCCAATTCTGCAAGAAAAGTGATATAAAGGGCACTTCACTCCTGAGAACGCCCCTACGCAACGGAATTCAATGTCCAAATTTCAATTTTCTAACGAGCCAATGATCACCAAATTTTATATCAAAGTTGTGCTAGCGTAACCTAACTCAGATATGCATTTTAATAGTCATAGAATCGTCAGAGCATCGAAATTTGGACATGCAGTGCTGTTGCAAACGGCTGCCCTCAAGAGTAAAGTGCCCTTTATACCGTTGTCCTGGCGAAATTGGCAGTTTTTCCAAGCTAGCACAACTTATATAGGCAAGTTTGTGGTCATGCCATCGCCAGAACATCGAAATTGGGCATAGAATTTCATTGAGAACGGCCGCACTCAAGAGTAAAGTGCCCTTTATATCGTTGTTCTGCCGAAATTGGCAGATGTGTGGAGTTATGCTACGCTAGAAAAACTCAGATATGTAATTATATAACATTTGGATGGCTGATGTTAATTTGAACGTTACTTCAATCCTATATCATCGAAAACGTTTTTTTGGCGTAACTTCTTCTGTAATTATTTTTTCGGAAAACTACTTTAGCACAATGTTAGCACTATCTAGCACAACTTAGCCCAATTGAAAAAATTGCGAAATATGTAAAGTGGGGGGGGGGCTGGTCTAAAATATGATTTCTCTTGTTATTTTGAGGCATTTTTCGTACAACGGTAATAATATTCCAGCACATTTTAGCACAAACATAGTACAATTCAACACAACTCTGTGGCGGACTAAGTTCGTATATACCTTTCAGAAGTTACAAAATTGCCTTTATGGAAAAACATTCAGAATGCTTCTGTTTGAGTTTGTGACGCTAAAAATTGGTACAGGAGTTTGAGAAAGTAAAAAAAGGGCCTGCCTAGTGATATTGTGGTTTGCAACGAACTTCCCCACATAAGAAAATTTCTTTCATTGAAAAACCTCCCGAACCAAGCAGTTTGAGTGAACCGCGCTGAATATTTTCAAAGTACTTTCGAGTTGCCAAAAAAGCGTTTTGTCGTTTGTGGTGACTTACTACCTCAATAAAATTGCTTTCATGGAACTATCTTTATAGACTATTTCGCTTCTTCAATTTCTAAATTAATGCGTACTCTATGTTTTAGATAAATAAGATGTTGATTTTAAGTGCTAGTTTTACTTCTCAATTTGTAGGTAGGAAGAAATAAAGTAGTATTGTGGATCAAAAATAAACGAACTAATAACTGCCGTTTAGGGCATCAGTTTCTAAAAGCACATAAAAGAATTAAAATTAGCAACTGCATATTTAAATGGCTAGGCCATAAGTGCAATAGGATATGAATTTTTCAACAGCTCTCAAAAAAAGTGTCCAAAAAGAATTGTCACCATTTTATTGCTTACGTATGTTTCTACAAATAATATGAACGATAAATTAGCTATAATTTGATCTTAATCAAGTTATTTGTTTTTCTAACATACATAATTTATTTCTAATAATAATGAATTTATCTTTGCAGAAAATTAGAAACAACGATGATTGAAAATTGTTTGATCTACATTATCACACAGTTTTATGTTATTTCATTGAATGTTTTTTTTCGATTGCTCTTTAAACACAATGGACTAGATATTTTGTATCAGAAAGTTAACATAAACGTAAATTTGAATGTTAAATAATGAGCCAAAGATGACCTCATTGAATACACGAAGGTAATTTGATAAGTAGTGAAGTAAAAATTTTGCGAGTCTGTGGAAATGCAGCAGAGGACTCGTATAATGCGAAACAGACACATTTATTCAACCAATGATGAGCCTACAGATTTGTAAGTTTCACACCGCTGGAAAAATGTCTGATTTTAAAGTCACAATTTGTGAAAATATTCAAATATATAGAGGGAAATTATTTTGTTCTTAAATTAATATAATTATAAAGATTTATGTATATTTTTAGATATTTAAAAATATTTTAGAAAAATGTATTCCTCGACTGGGGTTCGATCCCAGGACCTAATTAATATATGTATATGTATAATTTAGAAGGGTTAATTTGTTTACTGTTTTTAGTTCCCGTGATAGCTCAGTGGTATAGCATTGGCGCGTAAAGCCAAAGGTCTTGGGATCGAACCCCGGTTGAGGAATAAATTTTTCTAACATATTTTTAAATATCTAAAAATATACATAAATCTTTATATACATATACATACCGGGTGTCCTACTAAGCGTAACGAGGTACCATATTTCAGGAGCTAAAACCTTATTAAGGAAAGTAGCCAATAGGAGTTGCTGGAAATAGCTTTTCAAGTTACTTATTCTACCACCAGGGAGGGTAACTACTATGGGCATGTAAAAACAGCATTATTTTAGAAAATATGCCAATATAAGTTTATCAAATAAATATTACCATCGCATTGCTACTAAAATTCTGCATCTTTTTTATAAAACGTTTTTCACTGTAAGAAGTAATAAAGCCTGCAGGAGAGGGCAATATCTTCAAAATAAGTTGGCTATAAGTTACATTTGACTTAATCGCATTAGAAAGGGCGATTTTCTAATTACAATAAAAAAGTAACCATGATACAATATTTGCCGCTACCGCTTGGGGGCGCTATTTGAAGAAATCGCAGTTTTTATCATTTTTCTTAGAAATTTTAAATGGAACGATCTAATTATTATAGTATAATCGTAATAGGCATTAAATTTTCAACAGAACTTGTTGAAGATGCAAACCGATATCGTCATTAATTTCAGAGATATCGCCAAAAGAACAATTAATAACACGTAACTTGTTAGAATCAATTGCTTTCGAAGTTTCATGGTCATACGATGAAAAATTAAAAAATATTTTAAAACAATTTATAATTATGTAGTTTTTCACTTTCTGTTCTATTGATTCTGATTTAATTAATTCATTGGATAAAGTTCTCTAACATGTCGATGCTATAGGTATAAAACATTTTATTAAATTTTGTTATCGTGAAAAATGATAATTAAATGTTTGTTGTTTCCTGTAACCTCCTTCACACTTTAGCTAGGCATTGGAATGGTTCAAATTATGTGAAATATACAATTTGAAGCAGTTAAAGGCTAATAGGCCAAAATAACAATAAACACAACAAACACCGTAACGTTGTTGGTTGAAGTAAAAGTCAAACAATAAAAACTTGTTAGAGTAAATAAAAACGGATACTTTATAAATTTTCAAAATGACCGTCGTCCTTCAAAATCCAAAGATTACGTCTATGATGAGTACAGGTAATGATAGTTTGAATTCCAGCTCGAGAAATCGCGTTAATGGAACTTTGAATTCTTTTGATCATGTTCTGCCGTATGGTTGGTCGTGACTGATAAACAATATCTTTTAGTCTTTCCTACAAGCAAATATCTAGTACGTTTAAATCTGTAGGTCTAAGTGGTCACAGGAACAAACTACCTCCTCCAGTCCAGCTATTTGGGTAAGTAATGTTTAAAAAGCCGCTTTTTCTTTCATAAAAATATGCCGGGCATCAATTAAGTTTATACAAAAGGAATCTTCCTATTATATCATTTCTCAAAAATTCTAAGTATGTTTCGCCATTGAAAATAAACCGTCCGATAATCTTATGCTCTAAAATTTCGCACCATACGTTGACACTCCACCTGTTTTGGTGATCAACTTCCTGCGTCCAGTGAGGATTTGTTTCCGCCCAATAGTGCATATTGTGCAAATTAACTCTGCCATAACTGTTAAAAGTGGTTTTATTAGTGCACAAAATCAGAGAGGGGAATTGGGGATTATCATTGCGCATCTCTCTCATCCAATGACGAAAATCTAACCGCCTGTACAAATCAGTATTTGAAAGGGCCTGGTATAAAACTAAATGATAGGGATGCATCTTACAATCCCATAGAATTCGATGTACTGAAGTACGACTTATGCCCAAAACTAAAGAAACGTTTCTCACGCTCAAGTGCGGATCTGTATGCTCGTACGCGAGAAGGTTTACAATATTGACTTCATTCCTTACTGAACGAGACTTTATGATGGGGAATGGAATGACATGTACACCACCCGTTTGTCTTAATCGTATCGCTAATCGATGAAACACATTGCTGCTTTAGTGTCTTCGTTCAGGATACCTAACAACACATTCACGTTCCTTAAGAACTGCATTTTCAAAACTTTGGAAATGTACGGTAGCGTATCGTAAGCCTTGGCATTGGTGTAGACTATTTTTTAAAGTTACAACACAAAAGTTAATTACTGAATAATGGTCAACCCAAAATTCAAAAGGAATCAAGATAAATTATTAACAATGACACACTTGCCAAAGCTTAGTTCAATTGATATTTGATTGGTTGGTTTCCATCAAGGAGTCCTGCCGACTATGTTTCCTGACTAACTAGATAATGTTTTATACAACGAGGCAGGTAAGTAAACGTAAGGCAACAGTTTAATTGAATCATAATAAAATTAATAAAACAAATTGAATGAAAAGTGAAACACTACATAATCGTAAAGCGTTTTAAATTATTTTTTAATCTTTCATGGCATGTTTGACATGAAACTTTGAAAACAATTGATTCTAACAAGCTACGTGTTATTAATTATTCTTTTGGCGATATCTCCGAAATTAATGGCGATATTGATTTATATCTTGAAGAGTTGTATGCATACGCTTATTTCAAACAGAATATCGGATGTAATAAATTAATTTATAACTTCGTTATTGTTTATGATATAGTTACCTATTTTTGTGAGGTACCAAAGAAGGGTTTTGTTAAGGCACTGTTTATCGAAAGATAAATTACCTATTAGATAGAAATAAAATTGAAACAATTTCACACAGAAAGCATAATACTGTTCTTGAAGAAAAGATCTTCCTCAAGTTTCATTAAAATCGGCTTAAATTTAAGCAGTAATTTGTTAATTTGTAATTCCAAATGATTGCAGTTACTTACTTATTTTACCCTTGATTTGGAGCGACTCCACTTGCCCAGTTCCAAACACATATTTCTGTACCGTTCGTAGGATATGTTTATTGCAGCAAAACAAAAATTATTCTAACTACAGATATAATGATTTATCTAAATACATACTTGATCCAGTGATAATAATTTAAAGAATCTTTAGGAGTGATACAGATTTAAATACCTTCTGGGTACTATTGCAAAATTTGCAGAATAACTACTGAGAAAATAGCTGTTGAGAAGTTTGCCTATACTAATATTATTTAATTATTTTAGCAGGCCAAGAATCCAAAATTAAATAATGAAAACATTGTTTACATTATTTAAAAATATAATAATTTGATACCCATGTAATCAAAATTTAGTAAACTAATAGAATTTGCATATGTATGTATGTATGTATGTACGTACGCAATTGTCTTTTTTAAATATGATGTCAAAAGTATGCGTAACAATAGTACAAATATTTCTCATTCACATATCGCTTCTAAATTATGGAATCCCGCCCCTAAATAAATAACTGCACCCGATTGCGTAATCGGCTAAGGTATCCGGTTCCCAAGTTTGCAAGTTAGTAAAAATCTACCATATTTCAGTGTGGCATTCTTCAGACTAAGTTTGCGTAAAATGTGCGTAAAATGGAATTACCTTTGTCTAAATACAAACAAAGAGAAAGAAACGACATATAGGTATAGCGAAAAGCATCGACCAGCGAAAGGTCCCTCAAAAGAAAGAATAAGTTGACTAAATACAATGAAAGGTAAATTTAGTAACAAATTTTGTAATTATTACCTTTTAAACTGTTCGATTTTACATTTGATAGTCGATCAAAAAAAAGACGCTTCAAATAGTTCTGCACCTTCAACTAGCAGGTAATAGAAATAAATACATTCATTTCTGTTCTTGGTAAAAATAATTCCTTAAATCGAATCAGAACTTCCACATCGCAATTTTTTTTGGGAAAATATATGATCGTATATTGGCTTAAAATTTAAAAAAAAATCAGTTTGAAGAAGAGACAAATTTAGGAAACTTTATAGTTCGGTGTACAGGTTAGTGACACTGAATTAATCTCTTAAATTCTAATAGATACGTGTTATAATGAAGTACATTAGGACAAGCAATTTTATGTTATAGTATCTCTATTATGACATCAGAATGGAAAAAAGTATATTATAGTATGACTCTTTTAAACGAATTCCATAAAGGACTACTTTAATGCATTGCTTTTATATGCAATATGTGTAATCTTATTGGTAACGTTTGAACCGGAAACAAAATAAATTCAAAAATACCGATATAAATACCGGTGCTGTGGTAGGAATCATGAGTATTGGTAGTGAATTTTTTCATTTAGAGCAGCTTTGTGCTTCTATTGCGATTCTAGCAATGTCATCACATACGTACACTAATAATCATAACAAAGTGAGCGATACTGCGAAGAAACTGCTATTGCAGGAACGAATGCAGCAGCAAAGAAGATGCCCAGTTGGCGATTGAATGTGGCGACATTAATGTAGACGAAACTCCGTTTATTACTGTAATTTGCGATGGTAGCTGAGCAAAACGTAACTATCGAAAAAAATGTAATTCTCTTTCAGGCACAGCAGAGATTGTAGGTTTTAGAATTAAAAATGTGCTTTATCTATGCGTTCAAAATAAATTTTTCACGAGCATCATTGCTTCAAAAATTGGACAGCAAGTTCGGCAGTATGGAAGCCGACATTATTAATGAGGGTTTTCGTAAAATTTTAGAAATGTATAACATAATCTATAACAAAATGGTAGCTGATGGTGATGGTAGTTACTATAAACAAATTTTAGAAACATGGGCCTATAAAGATGTGATTTTACAAAAAATAGAATGTCTGAACCACCTTTAGCGGAATTTTTGTAATAAATTGCAAGAAATAGCAAGTGCAAAATTTGATACCAAACTGCAAAGTAATATCAGAAGAATGAGAATGGGTGTCACAAAAGCAACAGAATATAGAACAACGCAAAATGAAAGCTTTGAAAAGATTTCATTTTGGAAGGCCGATATTCTTAATAATTTCAGTCATAGTAGTGGGAAACATAAGAACTGCGCTTCAGTAGGTTATTGTTGATCGAAAAGCAGCCGAGAGACTGCCAAATATTTGGCAAATCATGCTAATAGCTTCATTCACAATGTCAATAATAAATAGAAACCAAATTAACTTGAATTTCTCCTGTTGTTAACGAAACTCAGTGGTATTCATTAAGGTATGTGCAACAATATTGGAAGAAAATTCATTAACGATTAATATTTTTATAGATATACAGAGTGATTTTAGAACCCACCGATTAACTTGAACCAAATACGCAGGTATAATTCAAAATCAAGAGAAAACGATTCTTTTTAAACCATTATTTATCGTTTCGAAAAAATACGCTTTTATAATAATGCTGCAGAATTGTTTGAAAACATCTGCAATGGCGAACAACGGAACGTGCCATTTTAGTTAAATAAACTATAAACACATCACACAGTTTGTTACGAAATTCTAAAACATAAAATAAATAAATTGGCGATATTATCATGATTCTTGTATTTTTGTGACGCGCTTTTGAACACTAGTGTCTATATTTTTCGTTATCTAAGAGTAACAATTTTTATTTTTTCGTGCTTATTAATTTAATTACATCTAGTTTTTAGTTGAACATCGGCTTTGAATCACCGTGATTTTGATTTATGTGGTCATATGAAACAATTAGTTTACGTAGTGCCTATTAATAACCTTGAGCAATTAACAGAATGGATACATTATGCTGTTTGAACAATTGGTGATTCTCCGGAAACTTTCCTAACGCAACAATCATTACACCGTAGAGCACAACCGTCTATTACAGGTGGCGGACAGTATTTTGAACACCTCTTATAAGAACGGTAACTACCTCAATTCCAATTGTACTAGTTTCATTTCAAATTGCAAGTTGAGGAAGGTGAGGGAAAGTATTCTTTGATTTTGAAGTAATATTTAAATAAATATGTTTATCTACTATGAAATCAATAAATTGCAAATTACTCACTGCAACTGCCGACATATACCCCTCTAAAATGCTAACTTTCCACCACCACGTTTAATTGTCAGACTTTGCCAAATTTTCTTTCTTCAATGGCTGATTCGCTTTTTTCCGAAAAATCTGATACAATTTTTAGTAAATGCCAATAGTTTGTTTCTGTTTACTTTTGAAATAAACGATTTTCTTTAAGCGGTTCGCCCATGATATGTAGTGCTGTTTTGTATGATTTGAGGGTTTACAGTCCCTTATTGTTCTTCTCAGCCTATTTTTTTTTCAGAATCTGACATTCATCATTACTAAACTTTTTTAGGTGACGTGTTCTAGGCTTCTCTTTTGATAACCCTGTTTTTTTTAATTATTAACAATATATTGTGCACTCGAACGCAATTCGTCAATTGTTTTGGATTTTTGCCTAAATATGTGTTTTCTTCAACAATTTTATGATGACAGCGCTGATCTCTTGTGGAATTTTATACTTTTAGGAATTGATTTTAAAAGGTAACGTTTCACACGTTGATTTAATACAAGTAATGACTGTGTAGTTTATTGAATTAACAAATAAACCAAATGAACGACAACTAACGTGTAGGTAATGTTAAATGTAAAGTTTTTTTAATATATTTCTACACATTTTTTGAGATTTTGTATTAAACTAGCTATTTTTTTCCAAATTTCCTATATGTACATTGAAATCATAGTATGATCTTTTAGTTTCGATATATTGTTATCCTTACAATACATTTTTATTAACTAACCATATGTTATTTCGCTTTCGCTTTAACTGTATGGAACATTTTTTGGGTAAGTGTATATATATATATATATATACTGTGCCTTCATTTAATCCCGAACCCCACGTGACCAGTAACAAATTCAAATGTAGGAACTTCAGTTATTTAAAGTTGA
>JAHWXV010407839.1:0-15559 GCA_024586415.1 Phrixothrix hirtus | reverse complement strand
TATATAAAACTATATATATATATATATATATATATATATATATATATATATATATATATCAAATGTTCCTAAGTGTTTATCAGAATATACGAGCGTAATCGATTTAAAAACCGATCATACGTAATTGTGTAAAGCTAACAGTGACTTGGCGAGTTCTATCTTATGGAAAGAAGGGTGGTACACAGGACAACATAGTTGGCATTCATGTGCAACTTCATGCGTTACTTGACATATAGTGCAAGAGCTGAACACCACTTATGATAGCGTACTCGCCATACAGTCGTCTAAAGTGATAAGAAGTAGTGTAATGTTGGGTGAAAGATATTAGAAGCAGGCAGCTTAATATGCAAATGAAGTAATTGTACAGTGAATATTGCTTGCGTCTGATATACCTTACATATACTGAAAACGCCTTGTAGAGGGTAGCACTCCTTAAGTAATATTGACTGACCAAGAAAACCACAAAAGTGACAGGCAGCGATATATTGCGCGTGAATGCATTAGTTCTAGGCAGACAGCGTCTCACTATAAATGTCAACATGGTAGAGGTAGGTATTAGTCGTGGTACCACCCCTAAATTCATTATCACCATACTGTAGAGTAGTTATACTATACAGGTTCCAGACCAAAACGCTACATAACCTCACTTTTGATGTTTGGCGCCCATCTTCTGGGAGGAGTAGGCGGTGACCATTTTATGGTTCGGCCATTTTGTGTATGAACATTTTGGGGTATAGTGCCGCATGCGCACGATTGGAAAAATCAGAGAGCGTGAATATCATTATGATGTAAGGATACAACATGTATATCTTTTTGTAGTAAAAGAGACGGAGAAAGATAATCAATTAGTAGAGAGTCGGCCAGTTTGGGGTTTGGCAGCGCATGTGCAGGATTTAAAAAGTCAAACAGCGTGAATAATAATATGTGCACGTTTTTATAGTAGAGACAATTAATTATTGATATCCTCATTTCCTATCAGACAGTAGGTATAATTGGCATGCAAAATCAGATGTCCTCATTTCTTATCAGTCTAAAGAGTAGTGGGATTAGATTATAACTAGCATGCGAAAGCATTTTCGCAACAGTCTAGACAGGAATGAGTCAGATTTATAATTAACATGCAAAAGCGGATGTCCTCATTTTTTTTCATCGTAGACAGGAACTGTCGTGAGATTAGATTATAATTAGCATGCGGAAGCATTTCTTATCAGTCTAGACAAGAAATAAGCCAAATTTATAATTGGCATGCAAAAGCTGACGTTCACATTTCTTATCAGACCGGAAGTTGGTTGGATTTATAATTAGCAATTAGAAGCATTATTAGTAGAGTGTACTTTGCGGACGTGCACACGACCTTATCATATGTGTGAGAATAATGTATATGACATGAATGTTCAAGAAGAGGAAAATCAAGTAGATGGCACATTGATCCCATCACAGCTTATCGAAAATCACTTGGGGTATCCATATCAATTAGCTACACAGGAAAACCTAATAAACGCTTCAACATATTCGCATGGAATATGCGATTCGCTTCACAAAAAATACACCGAAATTGGCTATAGCATCTACTTCGATTTAAAATCAATTGTTAGATTAAGCTTTTTGGACTGTTATGCGGGGATCTTTGACTCGTGATAATGCGATAGTAGTATCTATCGTAGAATGGCAAAATCTTCTAAATTGAGAAGTTTACATAAAATATTAGTTCTTTAAGTTGGATAAGTTAGCTTCTGTAAGAGGGGAGGAGGTGAACAACTTGATAATGGTTATTTTGAGCTTGATTAATATTTAAACAGTAGCCATATTATCAGTTATAACTTTGAATCTGAATTCTATACACGATCATTCATAAACAGTATCATAATTAGACACTATCAGTACAATTACATTCATTTCAATGAAAGTGATGCAAGCGAATTGTTCACATTAAAAGATATTATTAGCTACAAGATAAAATTATTCAACGAATTGAATTTTTACAATTACATCAATTATTACTAATTTGGTAATACCAACTGGGATTTAGATACATTAAAAAAGAAGATGAACAGTTTGTTCTAAACTATTTAAACAAGACCGAATTATCGCAGTTAAATTAAGCAATCTTTACCATATTAAAGTATAATAAAAGTTTTATTTTTCAACTTTTTAACAATTACCTCATTCGTAGTTGTCAAAATAGTAATAACAATGATGATATCTAATAGATATAACAATAATAATGTACAATTAACTAGATGTTAGGATGCAGCGGGAGTTACAGTGAAATATAGATATATTTTTAGAGAAACCGACGTCTTAAGCATAGAATGATAATGTATGATTTGTGTAACAAACTTGATAATAGTTTAAATATGAATCTTTAACATACAATTCATGCTTTATGTAAGAAATTTGATAACAGTTTAAATATGTGATGCTTCGTTTGTTATCTAATAGATACATAATAGGTGTAAGAATAATGTATATTATTTGTGTAGAAGTATAGGATAATAAAAAGATAGGATTTGTAGAAGGGGTCTTAATTTTTCGTACCTTATAGGTTGGCTATAAACTAGCTATAAGCAAGAATATTACTAAAAATAAATATTTTCGCGAAATGGACATGTTCATGGCACACTACAGATATAAACTATACATCTTGACCATTGTCATATGAAAATAGGACACATCATCGTATGCGCTTTTAATAAAAAAAGGCACTAATCAAGTGAAATTCTAGTAAACATTTCAAAATTAGACAGTTAACGTAAAAAAACCGTAAAAGCACTACCAAAAATGCTTTCAGAACTCAGGAGCGTGCTATGTGCATATATATAACAATAACTTAGATGAACAATACCGGGTGTTGTAAGTATGAAATTATCTTTAAAAGTGTCCTTGCAAGTTTATTTGTATGGCTATCCGATAATTACGTATTCTGGTCATTCGTTTTCGCGGGATAAATATCCTGAAAAAATTCGTCGCTTATTCACAAACCATATATTGTAACTTATGACAGGATAAGCCAAAGAATATAATCCTTCGAAAGGATTTCGCTAAATTTAACTGCGATAATTAGGTCTTGTTTAAACAGTTTCGAACAGACGTATCTTTTCTATAATAAGTTCTACTGCATGAATATAGACGAATGAGTTTTACAGTATGAAAAAATGTCACTATCGTTCAAATGTTTCCGGGAGCTCCCTCAAACTCAAGATCTGCATTTCGATATATTAACATTCAATAAACATAACACTTTTACATATAACGAATTTTAAAATTAGTATTCCATGCAGGAAAGCGAGATTTAACGATGTTTAATTTGAATCGAAATGCATTTTAATACAAATACAGAATCTTTTATTGCATCTGTTAGATTTACCATCAAAATCATCACCCTCACAACGTTTCTTCATACGCTTTGCATAATCATCAAGTTCATATGCTTATCCAATTTATTTTTGGTAAGACACGATGGAAGAACAATGAAACGTTTTTAGTTTTCTTCAACGTGACGTTAATAGATACTTGATTTTGTAGGTCCAATCGCGGAATCTGTTTCATAAGTATTGTGAAAGTAATATCTTTTACGTTTAAGATGTATTCCAGATCAGGGTATGATGATATTTACACTGGGACAAAGCGCTGATGTAACTGCCCACCCAAAACACACTTAATTTTTTACATTAACGCAAGAATGCTTCTTTTTAATTTGAGGTGATAGTTCAACATAGGATAATACATTTTGAGCAAAGCGCCCAAGTGCTGTTTTGTTTTTGAAAGTCCCCCAGTTTGACAAGAATAACATCCTGAATGTTTTCCATAAAACATTTCTCTATGTCGGCACCTTTAAGTATTACTGAATTTTATTACCTAGAGTGCCTTGAACTTATGGACCGAAGATGATCGAACTTACACGAAGTTGAGGTGTAAAATTATTCGAAAATTGTAGTACTACGCCGAGGTTTAGAAAATTAGTTCTTATTAGTGTGCCCAGGACCGAGAATGCATAATTGTACATCAAAAGTACGTTGCCACCTTAGTTTTAGATAGATATGCTACATGACGTATTGCTTCTTCAATAATGTGTGATTTTTACATACAATATCGTATAATTTTACATCAAAAGTGCCTTATCACGTTCGATTAATTTCGACTATTATAATATAAATATTAAATATATCTCAGTTCAAGGATAATTTAGAAAAGTCTATTCAAATATATAGAAGATTTTCATGTGCATGGAAAGTTAAACGTGATGCATATAAAAATGGTAATTTAAAGAATCAAACATATGTAAAATTAATAGCTTTCTGTCGAGGGAAAATTTGCCAAGAGGCAAACAAAGACTTTGTACTGAAAAAAATCCAAGCGATACGCGGAAGTTTTCGCAATTCGTTCAAAAAAGGCATATGAGCATACCGATCTCTGTCTTATCGGCATTGTTTTCCACATATTTTCCTTTTTATTCTATTTTCTTTTTCTACATTTAAAAAAATTTATAGCGCAGCACAAGAAATTGCTTTAGTTGGGAATTTCTTTCTTGAGGACACATAAACTTAATAAAAAAAGAAATTCTTATACCACATTACTCCACAGGATGTTAAATGCAGAAGTGTCAGATATAACTTCATAATTTGTGGAAATTTCACCTGCCACTTCAAAATAGTAATTTGTTCGACTTTACACTCCATTTGGAATGTTATGTTATTTTTGTACATGCGTTAAGAGCATATGCTCCAAACTGTCACTCCGGCGTGGCGCTTTATAATAGCGTTCCAAATATTACGGTTTGCAACGGCCGTGTAAGCGGACCTATTGTCTGATTCGTTGAATAGCGATGAAACTGCTCCATCTCTTCGTCAAGGTTTAGTTCCTTCAATCTGAACACAGTCGCCCCTTGCCCCTATCGGTCGTTGTACTAACGTATGCTTCTTACTTGGGCAATCATCGCTTGGACTAATTGGGACTAATTCTACATTATCTTCCGACCAAGAAGCAGATGTCATGATTAAAGTCTACAATTTAAATTTCTTTTATTGGATTGTTGATTATCCTACTATTTAAGTTAGTTGTACGTTACGTCAACGTGCCAGATGATGTCCATCTAAAATACATCCAATTTTTTGTCGAAACACACATGGTTTAGGTCAACTTTAATGCAGGTCGGGGGATACATTTAAATTTAACTTTCAAGCTTTTAACGATTGCGTTCATGTGAAATTTACATTTAATGTAATCCCTAAAGTTACATATTAATATTTACTCCTATTATATTTAACTCACTAATAAGATATTATTTATATAATTTTATTCATACATTTGGCAAATATTGACGTACTTTAATAATCTGCATTAATTTGTATGTGTCAAATAATAAGTTTTACAAGTACTGATGAGTTTTTGAACAAGCATTACTTCTTGTTGAGATAAGAATAATCGCCACACCTCGGCATACTGAAAATTTATTTTAATCATATCATACAGATATCACGCTATGTCAGCGTTATTTAATTATCTTTTTATGTACACTTGAAAATTTAGAGTACCCATAAAGGCACTCTAGTATCCTATTGCATGCTGAGAATTCAGCTGTTATGGCTCGCACTACTCAGATGTTTAATTAAACTAAAAAACAGGAAAAGGGTGACATTTATCCTGATTCACTTCAAATTACACTTCCTTAGTAGGACGATGCGTTCTGGTTGAAAGGCGTTTTTTGAAATAGGTTTAGCTTTTATTCTTGGATGCCGTTATTAATTGTAATGGCGGGATGTTAGTGTTTGTGTCATGGTGTAATAATTTCTATACTGTCTTTTGTTTAAGTTATATGTTTTGTAATTGTTTATTGTAGTGTATGTCCGTTTATGGTTAGATTTTTCTCGTTGTAGGTTTTGAAATGATTTATGGTTAGTTGTTATATTGGTGAGCTAACAACCCAGTTAAGTTGATGTAAACAGCGTCAGTAGGATACTTAGAGTTAAGATACTATTGTACTTTTGGTTCTGCATTACAAATGAATTTCAGTCTTGAATTTCAAAAGATCCTGTAACGAATAAATTTTTTTCTTTTTAAAAACCAAACTTTTTGTAAAGCAACTAAAATTGGCGCAGTCAGTAGGATTTCCAGAATTGATTGTTTTAACAATTTTGCGGCAATTATAACAAAATAATGAATAGCATTCAATGGCACTTCGAATCGTGAGCATTGTGTCCATCTTCAGCTATCAAACAAAGCCTGGTAAGAGGACTTCACAGCCGTGGTAAAACGGATTTCGGAATTCAAAAGGAGCTTAGGAAAGAACAGAGTCTTCGATTCTACAATCAACTAGGAACAAATAAACAGAATCAAAAACCAATTAATCCTAAATCCTTAATGTAAGTATCTTATTTCCATTATTTACTTAATTTTAACACGATAGAAATTAAAATATTCGGCTGTATTAATAAATTAGTATAGTATATCACTGATGACGATTTACCAAACAATAGAATTATTAGAAAAGATTAATTTAAATAAATCAAAAAGTCAGCATAATTTGAAAATGGCTTCAGAACGTAGTAGCTCAAATTACCAACTTATTATGTTGCATTTAGACTCAATTTCACAATATAACGGTAACATCCGCACTTTAGGAATATCTTTGGATAATTGCTAAAATTTATTTCAAACCTTTGCTAGTCAAACCTATTCTGTATTAAATAATTTCCTATTACGAGCTATTTTAGGACAACTAACAGATACAGCCCTCATACTACTAGGATACCGAATAGAATTAAAAAAAATTGGGACGAAATAAAATCAGCATTAACCGTCTATGATTAACACGTAACATCGATTGCTTATTACAAGATTTAATGGCCCTAAGACCTCAGAGAAATATAGAAGCCCTTACAATTTCGGCAAAATTGAATACGCTAACCATTCGAGCTGTATCGAAAACTATTTAATTAGCAAATTATAATGATCTCGCCTTAAAAACATTTATTGTACGGTTGAAAGGATCAATTCAAACAAATTTAAGGTTATGAAATTCGGATAGCCTCGAATAAGCAATGAGCATAGTAATTGAAGAAGAAAATTGTCTATACTCGATCCACCAATGTAACGCTTGAAATTCACACACAACATTCAGATCCATTCAAAGATTAATTCCCGGTAATTCAAATAATCAAGGCAGACCAGCACCCCAAAACGAAGATTTTAATCATCTAACTCCAATTTTTAACGACCAAACTCAAATTTTAATACTCAAATGCTGCATAATCTCCAACAATTTAATTAAAGTTTTATTAGCCCTGTTACTACCAAAAAAACTATTTCTACAAGTCCAATCAATCAATTTAATCAGTATCCCAATAGAATTGTAGGATGATTCATAAGACTGCTCAGCTTATTTATATGCATTATTGAAAACCAGTTACAGTCCAACAGGTGCGCAGGATATATTAAAAATCTGAATTTAAGCGTAAAGGAACTAAATCTTATACTGCAGTAAATTAGGTCTTAGAGATTTTCTGAATACCTTTGTTGAGGCTATTTAAAATTTATAAATGATAGTTTTCAGTTGCCTATTCTTTATGAATAGAAGTCGGAAAATAAGTAGGTCATATATTTGGACACATTTTAACTTTGTCTAATGGTTTATAAAGGTGACCGGATTATTTAATATGTTTTTATCAAATATAATATTACTCTAAAATAAATGACACCACAGCAAAGAATAGTTGATAACAAATAGATAAGTAATTATTAAGTACGACAGGATTAATTTCGCAATTAAGCAAATCAAACTCGACGAAGCTTATTATACGATATCAACACGCAATTCATTGATAGATTTAAAGTACCCTCATTATAAATTATATACTGGATTCATTACCCAATTACTCTAATTAAACTCGACAAAGCTAATTATATATCAACTCGCGATTAATTGATAGATTTAGGGCCAGTACTTTCAACACCGGTTAAATGTAATCCTGGGTTAATATCCATAATAACCATTGTCAGCACAATGGTAACCATGGCAAATAACTGCTGATTAAATTTAACGGGAAATGAAAGTACCGGCCCTTAAAGTACCCTCGTTATAACTTATATACGCAACTATTAAGTACGACATAATTCAATTATCAAACCGCGATTCATTTCCAATTACTCTAATCAAATACGACGAAGCTAATTATATGACATCAAACCGCGATTCATTGGTGGCTTTAAAGTGCACTATAAATTATATACGCGATTCACTACCCAATTGCTCTCATTCAATTATCAAATCGCGGTTCATTTCACAATTAATTTCATCCAACCAGACATCCTCATTGCTGCTAATCAGCTAAACTCGCCGATTAAAACCGCGAATCTAAATTTATCTCGAAAAGACCTATTCAAACTAATTAAAGATTACATGAAGGGGAGTATGATACGCAATGACTACTTTGAGTAAAGGTAAGTCGTCTTTTCTAAGTTTTAAATTTCAAAACTTTCAATTTAGTTAATATCAGATTCAAGGTAATACTTTTACAGTTAAAGATATAATTATCAGATTGCAAATGATATAACTGAATTAATTCTCCTTGTCAGCTCTCGCTGTTTTTTTGTTGTAAATACGTTAATTAATTCATTAAAACATAAGTGTGCACTACAACTTACATTATTTACTTATAAGAAGTTAATTATAATCATTCAATCCATAAATCATTAAAAAACATCCTTTTATCCAAAGAGTAAATTGCCTTTATATTAAACGATTTTATTGCACCTCGTATAGTATAATAAAATTAATATTTTAAAATCTCATACAAATTTAGAATTTAATTGCAGCTGTGTCAATAATTACGTCAGCTTGAAGATACAATGTATTACAACTTGTAGTCCAAGTAACTTTTCAAGGGCAAGATGTAGACCGAAGTTATGCTTAAAAATGGATAATCTCACGCGAGGGGGGTAAGAGACCGGTTTGTGTGAACGATTAGTAATAAAAAGTTAATTCTGTTTAAGCGACGTTTGTGTTAAGAAGTGAAAAGCTATGTGTTGTTCGGGGGTGTCTTCTTATATTTGTGTTAGGAAACTACTTGAGCCTTTGTTAAAGAAATTAGGCACCTGCCTGGTGTAGGCAGAAACTCCAAGTATATGGAATTTGCACTTTAACAAAAATACAGCCTGTTGCATAAATGCATCTTTCCACCCGTGAAGGGTTATCATTCCTAAAAATAAAAGGTTGATCCACTTCCCGAACGCAAAGTAAACATCCACCTGTAAGTGCATTATATTTTCTTATTCCTTCTTCGCTTATCTCGGTTCGGCAAGGAAGAATTGCCTGTGCAAATCGTTTGCAATCATCGAATGTTGTATTGTCAGCACTGCCCTAGTTTTGCTTGAACAAATTAACGTCAATTTACCTAAAGAAAGTTACCACCTGTTTTACTTAATTACTACAGGAATAAATAGGTTACGGACTTAGAATATCAGCGGTAGCGTTGAATTAAGAATTGCTTTAGTAAAGCGTTTTACGTTTTTAATTTCAATCATGTAAATTCACCAATTGTAATACCTTATTTTTGTATGTAAATTTGTTTAGCTTAGGATTACCTTTATTTAAAATACCCTGGGTAACCATTTGTTCATATATTATTTTGACGTATATTTTCCTTCACATATTGTCGTGTCGTTAGCAAAAACCTAGAGCTCATTTCTAAGATTGCTTCTTAAATTCAAGCCTTCCAGCTGCACTGGTTAACTGATTTACGTTAATAAATTGAACACAAGCCTAGTTTTTCGTTAGCTAATGTATTGTGTTTTTAGAATATAAATTTGACCTCATTTCTTGTTCGACGATTGAATTTATATATGTATATATTTGTGTATTTGGTGCAAACCAAGTTAATATAAAGATGATCTCGTGCTTCAAATTTTAGTTCTTATTTCATTGCCGACAACCCAAAGTGTTATTCTAGTTTTAAAGTGTGCATGCAAAAAGTTATTTAGTATTTTGCGAAATTATTAAAAATAAAGGTCATAAATTATTTATTCCTGAGCTAAAGGAACATTCGTCTTTAAAAGCATTTAAGGTCCAATTAGTTAATTAAATCATATACAGGGTGGGCAACATTGCACTCAGCCATCAGTTATTTTATTTAATGCACAGCACCTTTTCAATTTTTGCAAGTAACATAACTAGTAATTGAATTTTTAGTCATCATCAGTTCATTGATTCTTATATACAGTGTGATCATAAGTAAATGAGCATCTTTAGCATGAGAATATTCCTTTCAGTTTTAATCCCGTTTCTGCAGTACCGTTAAGCGTGTGTCTCCATTTGAAGGCAAGGTCACTAAGATCGTGACATAACGTGTTCTTCGAACACCGCCTGTTTGCAGTTGTCTTGAGAACAGTGGCGGCCGCATTTACCGATTTACACTTATTATTCCTACAGTGTTTAGCCTCGCAGTACCGATGGACCACGCCTCGCTCCACTGAAGCTTTACCGGCCGTGGTTAAACACTCGCGAAATCTGCCACATGCGTTATTGCCGTATCGTCCTGTGACATCCTACATATTTGGCAACACCTGTTCCTGTAGTAAAATCAAAATTGCTTCTCAAAACATGGAGTATATTGAAATACGCCGCTACTATTATTTTATCAAGTTTGATATTAGAAAGACTTTCAAAAAGTTCAAAATATTGACAATATTTTTCGGTTGAAGATTTTGGAGGTATATATACCACACTAATTAAGATTTCATCACATGCATATTTAAAAACAATAAATAAACGTTTCACACCTAAAATATTGTCTACTGTTATTTGACTAGATCTAAATTGATTACGTATTGCAAGTAAAACTCCACCACTTTGCTTGTTGATTACGTTTCAATTACAGTCATTACGAAATACAAAATACCCATTGGCTCACAGTTTAAAAAAAGATCAGAAATCAGATGATAATAATTACAACAGTCGTTGTCAAATAACTCATTTGTCTTTGTTCTCAGACCATGTAAGTTTTGCTAATATAGTGAAAAAGGTTTATACTCACGAGCGCTTCGGAAGGTAAATCTGATTATTTTTAATTTTAACTGAAGACCTGCTAAAAAATTACTTTGACTTGTTAAATGGGTTGCGGGATTGGTAAAAGGCACCATCCTAGCTGCAATTTTCATTGTGATATTTAAATTAACATTAATGTAACCTTTTCACAATTTTCCACAAGACAAGTAGGGTTTAAGTCCTTCAGAAATCTGGTACTTACTTCCCAGGCGGATCTAGCGTCGACTAGCTTAGCGAAAGGAGTGGATTCTCAATTAACTTAAAGATGTTTTGTTTGACAGTTGCTTGGGAAGAGTTATACTGCATGAAATTTGTCTAAAAGGTGAAAAGGGAGCCACTAGCCTTATTTCGGAAAACAGCATATTTGCGCAAAGAGCTAGAACGGGCAAGACAGCGATGGAAAACTTTAATATAAAATTGCTGGCGTCAAAATTGTGGCGCGCTTGCTAATTAAGTATAATTTCATCAGTTAGTTGTATAATTTTGGTAGTAGTAATTACCTGCGCATTCAACAGGACGACTTCTGAAGATCGCCGGTACAAATTATTATAAGATCCTACCTTATAGTTATCTGAAAATAATTTAAATTAAAGTCTAAGCTAACCTACAGAAACAAAATGATTATTAGATTCCACAAACAGTATAACGAGTAAATTGGAAATGTCAAAACACAAATAAAATATTATTCACAATTATTTTCTAAATCAAATCTCACAATATCTTTTGTCTTAAATATACTTCGGTCACACGCATGTATTCTAACAGTGGACAATCAATTTATGAAATATAATTCATGCGGGTCACCCTGTATATAAATATTTATCAACTAACGGTAATTTCAAAAATAATATCAAATCAAACAAAGGTTACGTTAATCGATTTACACTAAAGGCGTTTGCAACGACTTCCAAAGCAAAATTTAGTTTGTTAAAAATTCAATTTATTTCACTTATACACTTATATGATGGTACCCTGACGGTAACAAAATAATTTGATGAAAAACGTGGACTTAAATTGGCGATAGACGCATCGCAGTTTTATAGAATCAAGAACTTCTCTTTATGACTTAACTGACTACTTTTTGAACTTCACTAAAGGCATTACTTCAACCAACAATGGGAGGCGTTGTGCCGTCAGTGATTCGCCAATACGATACCCAAGGTCGGCGTACCTTGATAACTTTCTTGCAAAGTTAATGACGACTAAAATAAAAGGAATGCAATACAGCCATGACGGCTTCACATCAATCAAAAGAACAACAGCCCCCTTCTTCTTTAAAGAAAAATTTATTTTAACTGAAACATGTCCGCAAGTGCTACGGTTTTTGAATTAACAATTCTGTGTTCTGCGGTTAGGACGCTACCAAAAACCACCGAAATGGAAACTGTCCACCTGCAAAAAACTATCCAATCATAAAATTGCATTTAATAACAGGCCAATGATGTAACTGTGTTCTAGCAGTACAGAAATCGCGCTACTGCAGATTTTACATAGCAACATGCTGATATCATGCATACTACATAGAATTACTGATTGCGTCATTTACGTAAATTTAATCTGAAATTAATTTAGCTAACAAATTTAAAATCCTATCTCTTACTTGTAATTATTGCCAACAAAACTGAAATAAATAATTAACATAGGGTTTTATTATTATCCAGCAACAACAAAGATTTTATTTATTACATTACAATTATTTAAAGTGCTTTTGGAATTAACAGAATTCAAGATAAGATTTCTTATTATATACTAAATACCCAAAATTAATTTGTTTTAAATTAAGATTAATAAATGATGATGTTCAAGTTTACAGGTTACAAAGCATACGAGGTGCATTCAAAAGGCTGACGATTATAATTTACCTAAACGTATATTAATTAACTGTGATGTATTATACAGAGTGATGTAAACAAAGAAGGCGTTTGACAAATTTTCTTTAACATTTTTATCCATATTGCTTGGAAAGATTTTAATCAGAATGTTTGGGTTTATGGAATTCGAAGCCTAGTTGTTTTCTACTTCACTATAAGGGTTGATGCATTTTACAACATATTTAAACTAAATCGTTTTGTTTAAATGTAATCCGCGATTTGCTGGATTTTTAAGAAAAAAGCATTTACATCTATATAACAGCCTTAAGAAAGGCTCCAAGCAAAGTTTTTGTATACCTGTTGAGTTAATTCATAAATGATTTTGTTTAGTATGGGACGATTTACTCTAAAAGGAATAGAAATAAAATTAATATTAGTTTGCTTTATAACGACTTTTATCTCCACAGCATGGGATCTTTTAGTTTTACTCTTCCCAATGCACCATTTGCGCCAGCCCAGATAATTACGTAATTATTTTTGGTACATTTTTTAGTAAGATTTGTTAGGTTTTCTGTTACTGCATTTATGTATCATTTAGTTTGAAGACTGAATGCACGTTATAGTTTTTAGGACTTAGTAGTGATACCCTTTGCTATCGCTTAAAATTAAAACTTGGGCTTTTGACATTTTCATTAACTCCGTCGGTCCTCTTTAATTAACTTGTTGTATTTGAGCATTTTCATTACTGTTAATTACCTCACCGCTTAGGTGAGTAGTTATCGGGGATTCGAGATAAGTAGTTTTATCAATATTTTGATGTATCACTGTATATTCTTTAGGGATTTATAGATGTATTGCTAAATGCTTTATTTGTTTTCCAATACGGCAATTTTATATATTTATAGCGTTTGACTTTTGCTTCATTTTTAAAGTTAACGTTGTTATCGTTACTACAATTCATACCAATTAACGCTTTGTCTACGTAACTGCTATTAAGTACACTTTTTATCTGACAAATTAAATTATTTTTGGTTCCCTTAGGAGCTATCTGTCTTTTCCAACAGTATTTTCAATTCAGGTACTTCATGGTTCATTAACTCCCACTTATAATTATTGAACAAAGGACCACTTAAAATTCCTTAAATAATAACACTTTGTGGAACAGCTAACAAAAACGTCCGTCATTCATCCCATTCATTAGCACGGTGACTACGGGTTGTTGACGCTAGATTAGTGTAATTGTTTTGGGTTTTAAATCAACGATACAGTTGTAATTTCAGCACAATATGCCATGTCAACAATGCTAATTACTAATTATATATCTACAAATTCAGATTTAATACCTATTAAGATTCGATGGTCAGTAAAAGTTTAAACAGATAATACATGAAACATTAACCCATTAAGACCCGAATTAATTTTTGTATTGTTTAACTTTTTTTAATATATTGTCAATAATTGGTTATAAAAATAAACCAAAATATTGTTTTTTTAACTATTTGTGATTTAGGGGATGAAAAAAACCCGGATACCATATGGTATCCGTGGGCGTTGAAATGTGTATTTTTATTGATTTAAAATAATACAAAAATTAAACTTATTTGAGTAGATAGGATATGCTGATTTCAGTCCCACACCTCCAGCTTAACAGAAGGTAAACATATCTCTCACTCTCTCTAACACATGGGGTTATATGTAACTATTTCACTTTAGGCAGGTATCTTGCCAACATCGATGAAAGAAAGTCACTAGATTTAGTTATAAAACCAGATTCTGGGAAATTTTAGAACTATGGCACTAGATTTAGTTACAAAATCAGATACTAGGGTATTTCAGAACTATCACTCTAGATTTAAATTTGAAAAATATCTAACACAAAATTGAGGAAAATGACGTTTCGATACAACTTTGAAATTTGCAAGCTCGTCTTAACGATGCATCTACGCCATTTCCGGTCCTTCGTAAAGAAACACACAATTTCCTGCTAGCTATTTTCAATATAAAGGAACAATAGAGTGGGAGGTTTAAGTTTTGACATTAATAATACAATAAAGCCACCCACACAATTGAACGAACCACCCAAACTTCCACACATTAGGCACTGTAAGAATAAATGAAATTTATAAATTAAATTATATATCTTTTGCAATAGGTACACAATTTAAATTATAATTTTTACGTAAAAGTAAATAAAAGTTTCCCACCTATTTATAATAATACAGCAAATGCAACTACATAATTGAAGGAGCCACCAAACTCCACACATTCGGCACTGTAAGAAGTTTCTAAAATTACATATCTCTTGCAATAGGCACACAATTTAAATTATAATTTCTACATAAAAGTAAATAGAAATTACCCACCTATTTATAATAATACATCAAATGCAACCACATAATTGAAGGAGCCCCCAAACCGTCACGCATTCGGCGCTGTAAGAATAAATGAAATTTTTGAAATTGCGCCAACTTTTCTAATTTCAAAGTATTATTTTGAAATAATTGTAACACCTAAATATATAATTTAAGACATTTATCCCTAAATAATGCGCATATATTAAACAATAAAAGGATAATAAAAATATGCAAATGATCAATTTACTCGGTCTTATAACAATCCAATGATTTTAATTTCAATGAAAGATTTTTATCATACGATGCAATTTGATAACACGCAATGTCCGTTTGTGCTTAATGATGATACATTA
>JAHWXV010407822.1:0-23482 GCA_024586415.1 Phrixothrix hirtus | reverse complement strand
GTTTAAATTCAACTTTAAATAACTGAAGTTCCTACATTTGAATTTGTTACTGGTCACGTGGGGTTCGGGATTAAATGAAGGCACAGTATATATATATAATGATGCGGTGCTACTTATATATATATATATATATATATATATATATATATAAATAATAAAGTAATTCCTAAATTGGGACCTCTTTGTTCCTAGTAAAATTAGGAATGGGAATGACTTAGTTATGTTAATTTAAAATAATCAAAGCTAATAAAAACTCACCATCTTAAGTTACCCAAAAGATTTTTGAAACTTTGTGCATAAAAGCATTATTATAACGAACTCGAAAAGCACAAGTATATGTCTCGAATCTTCGTTTTCCACAATTTTAGCAGACAACAAAACAGACATAAATACATTTTTTCACACTAATTGATCTATCTGGCACAATTCGCAAACGAACCCAAATTTCTCTACATTTTAACTTGCAAATAAATGTACGCGTGAGATTTCGTATCTGGACGTCTCCATCAAGAGGTTTTAATTCGTCGGTTAAGCATCTCCAACGATTAAATTTAATAATTTTTGCAAATTAAAATATGTCACAGAATTATTTATGAAGCTTTTAAATAATTACGAGCGCTGGTTTGTTAATTATTGTTAGTAGCACGGAAAATATAAGAAAAGTTCAAAAAACAGTTTTATTTCTTCCCGCGCTCGCGGTTGCTGTGCATTCAGGCATTTTTTGAACAACTTGTCAAAACAATAATCAGAGACATTAATTATAAAATCTGTTTTCCCCGTAGAACTTTTTTGGCCTTCAACTAGATATCGAATATTCGTCACGGCACCTATTTTGAAGCACTTCCATCAAAGTTTTCAAGTATAAATCTTCACCAATCTTCTATTCTTTATTTAACAAATGCGAGATCCAACGGTCTGCAAATTTTCTAACCTTTCAATGCTGTTGCAAAATAGTGTTTGAAGTTGTTGATCTAATTCATAGTTTTGTTGAATTTCACAATGGATTACTTTCACATCCCTCTTAATATGTTTTCTTCACAAACAACTTACTAACCTTCTAGGTTCGTCATTTAATTAATTTTTCCTAAGTTTAAATTCACAAATCAATAGCTTGCAATCAACAAGGATGTGAAGAATCAGCAACTGCAGTTCTTAAACCTTCAAATTCCGATCACACGTCATGCCCTTCTTTGTAGTCTACAAAATCATAGCTCGAAAGCGTTTAGATCGACTTCCATTATAGTAAAAGACAAATTAGTAATTCAGAATTTTAGTCTTCGCCGTTTAAATTTATTTATTTGCTAATTTGAAGAATGCTGTAAAATTATTCTATATTTTTAGTTTGAATTTACTAATTCCAAAAATTCCGTAAAACTATTAAGATTTTCGCGTCTGAATTTATGATGCGAACTGTATACACCTGCAGGCATTTATTGCCAGTTACACTTTTAATTGAAATTGCTTTAAAATAATTTATTGAATAAAATTGTGTCCCGACAAATAGATAATACTGCTACGTTACTGACAAACGATCTAGAAAGAAGGTTTTGAGCTAGGCTAGACACTGGTATCGTACTTTCGATAAATTTATAAGATTAAATAAGAGATTTAGTTGAAATAATACAAAATACAAAAATATGGAAGGCGTGAATTATAAAATTCGAGCGCTGAAGAAAATATATAAAAAATGGCTTTTCGCCATAAAAAAACCTACATTACGATAGATAATCCATATACCTAGGTTCCATTTTTGTTATAAATTATCAGTATGGAACACTTCCAATAGTTGTAAAACTGATAAAGCACCACTTTGTAATCGTGTTATACACGGTAAATAAATCCAATATTAAAACAGAAGTTTGCTTGCGAATAACAAGGGTCCCAGTTATCCAGTAACTAATTACAAAAAGTCTGTCGGGTGCCCATACCCATACAGTAAAGGATGGGTTTATTGCTTGTGTATAACTAGACCGCAATTAACCAATAATTAATCAATAACTAATATTAAAAACAAGCATCAAGTATTAACATGTCTTTAAGTAATCAATTTAGGGGTCGCTACTGAACAATAGTTACATAAAGCATCGTTAAAACTTATAAAAGAGACCGGATAATATAAATAAATGGGAATTGAATGTATTTAAACTTATCCAACCCCAGAAGACAATTATATAAACAAAAAATACAGCGAATAACTAAAACTTGCAATATAGACATTCAGGCCATGGTAATCATCCGTATAGAGTGAAAGTAACAGGTATAGGCTAGGTCCAAAGTTAAACTGTTTGTTGTTAAAATATGTATAATTTTATATATAGCTATGATTAGGAATTATAAACGAAGATTAAATAAACTTGTGTGGTAATTTCAATAGTAAATAAAGTATATTGAAATAAATCCTATAGAGAACTTTTATTAAATTAAAAATCCAGGAAACAAAAGCAATTTATCTCTAAATGATAGAACTGATCACCCTGGTTAGAGTTACAAAAGGCAAATCTTGACCTGCTTGAAATAAAAGAAAAAATCTTCATTTAACTAATTACTTAAAACCATTCTTTTATCCATGACAGTAATTTAGATACACACAGTGTCATTCCGAATAAATTGAAATAGGCAGTGGAATTTTAAATTATACCAAGCTGTATGAAATGAACTTTCTAATGCAATGTAGTTCCAGTATGATTATTTGAAGCATAAAAAATTGAGCTAAAGTTAAACAAAACGTAAAGAGTAAGTTGTAGCTATAATTGCTATCAGCTGATCAGCGAATCCAGGTTGTCTGCTTACACTTTGGTCTATAATTTCAACTATCATGTCCTAAGTAGTGGCGCCCTGTAAGTAGTTTTTGCTCAGCCTTTGCTCTGGTTTCGCCTTGTCAAGTACCTGAGATTTCTAAGGAATTGAATTTTCCCGTGGGGTTCTAGTCAAACAACGGAAACGTCAATGCTTGTCTAATTGAAATTCTTGAATGTATAAAGGAGTTTATCAATATATTACGAATGATCATTAATGTTCCACAATGCATCCCAAATGACGCATTACAATAAAATGTTTAAATAGCTCTACATTAACTTTATATACTTTAATGCAGCTAAAGTATATAATGAAGGAAAACCATACGATATTAATCCTGTATATTATAATCAATACCAAGCAGCTTAATAAATGTCCTCCCCAGGGCGAACTTAATATCTTTATGGACAAATTATAAATATAACGATAAGCTTATGAGAAAGTTGGGTAAATGTTTGAATTCGCTTGAGAAATGTTGTAAACGAATTTCTTAATTGTAATTTATCTTAATTCTTAAATAATCTTATTTAATCGCCAACTTAATCTTTAATCAAACTAAATGAAACTTAGAGCTAAGTAAATTAATTCTTAACTGAAATAATTAATAATACAACAAAAATATAATTTGGAAGTTGTCGGAAAATGAAATACACCAAGTTTAGAAATTTAATATTATGATTGACAACTCATTTCCGTCCACGAGAAATGTTAGAATAAGGGTTTTCTCTAAATTCGTTCCTTTTGAATTTAGAACGCATAATTAAATAAATTATTTTAGGAAACACTTTATAAAGTAAAGCAAACGTCCTAGATTTTATCATGATGAATATAAGTTTTTCAAATTTAAAGGCATTCATTTCAACTTTGTATGTAATTTAAATTGTATAAGTTGCTGTTGTAAGACCACCACATAGGTCGTTTCGACCACCTTGATTTATTCATGAACCTACTTAGTAGAATAAATTAATATTTAAATACGGATTTAAATTAGTTGAAAACATATATATAAAATGAATTCACTTTTCTTCATTTTTGTTTTACTTATTAACGTAAAAACATTAATAATCACGGGGAAGTCGAACAAAAACCTTCGCGCCACTATGCTGAAAGCATATTCTGGCAATATGAGTTCTTAGTCTTCATTTCGTTACTAGACAAGCTAAATTAAGTTTCAGATTTATTTTCTACAACAGCCGTACATATTTCACTTCCTAACGGTAAGTATTATAATAAATCGTCATCCGTAAGTTTTACGAGACATATTTAACGTTATAACCGGACCAAGAACTCTGGAAAAAGTTAACTGGCCTACTTTTATACTTATTTTCTATCTCTCTTGCACCTGCTTACCCTTCTAACCATTCCCTAACATAAATCCAATTTCTTAACTTTCTCAATTTTTCCACTACACATTGAACGCATTTTAGCATTTTCTTTGCGTTTTGCAATTTATTTATTTAAAGATTTCTTTTAATTTTTCAATATTGATATTAATTGTTTGATGCATTCAGGCACAATTGCGCGGTACTCGTTTCAATTCCTATTCGAAAATATATTTTAAGTGTCACAGACCTGAAAACTAATTTACAGCAACCTTCATGTTATCAGTTATAATCTAGATCAAGTACCGTAGTTATTTATTTGTGAAAAAGATTACCGATAAAGATTACTTTTATAAAAGCAGTCTAAAATATTGTACATAGAGAATCAATAATATTTTTAGTGCTCTCAGTTACTTTTCTCATCACTTGTACATTTCGAGAGGATACTTCTAAATATAATGAAATTAAAATTTCCCCTAACAAAATATAATAAAATGCAGTATATATGATCAATTAAGGTATCTGTTAAAAAATAAAAATGTGATAACTTCATTCTACTTAATTCATGAATTATTTATTGTTATAAAACTAAATTTTTAGAAATAATTAACAAATCTAATTAGCCTAAATGAATAAATGTTGGAAACAATATCTTTTAAGAATTATTTGTCATAAGTGTAGGTGCAACTTGTGCTTTAGGAAACTTCTAAATAAAATCTGAACATTTTTGAAAACATTTTGTCATGGTTATTTTTGTATATATAGAGTTGCATTAAAATACATTCAGAAAGAATAGCTAACTATAGTTAACAAAAGACACTTGTTTACGTATTGTCGTTACAGTGAATTCAGTCAAACAGCAAGCGTAGAGCACAATATCATAGCAATAAAAACGCGGCTGGAACTAAAAACGTTGACGTCACGGGTGCCTCGACTATCATTGTGAAGCAGTGTTCGTAACCTAACAAAACATGCTTCAAAAAAGGCGTGTCACAAAAATGCTCCTCAACGATATCTATTACTCCTTGGAGTTTATCGCAAATCACTCTATATATCATTATTTCGGAATTTCCACTAAGCTAAACATATACAATGGACCGAAATGTATTCTCTTGTAAAGGGAAATACATTATAACAATTTTATACATGAATTTTGAAACTGCCAAGTAAGGTGCGGCAGATTCTTAAATCAGTATGCTCTCTAGAAACTGTGAGCTTATCAAAACTCCATCACAAAAATATCACAATTTAAAGCTAAATAATTGCTAAAATCGTTCACAAAAAATACATGTCTCAAGGATACTTGAACTTTAACAAAATAAAAACTAAATCTATTTTAAATGATAACAGATTCTGTCATTTGATTGAATGGCTTTGCCCAATTCTGACCGGATTTTAGAAGAATATTCTGGAGAGCACCTTAATCCTTTAACTGGAGTTATGCAGATTTTTAAAATTAGATGATATACACATAGTCAGAACTATAGTTTGTTTATAATTACTATACCTGAAGATTGAACCTTACCACCCATCTCTGCTCCTGCGTTTTTTTTGTTAAATTTTTTCATTGTACTTTTTCAATCATTCAAGCCAAAGTTATCTTTATTTGATATTAACATTTTTAAAAATTTAATATTTAATATTCATTATTGTATTTGAAAATACTTTACATATACAGGGTGATTCATATTATGTGGGAAAACTTTTAAGAGCATGTTCCTGATACAGAATTAAGAAGAAAAGTTCATATCAACATGTATTTGGAAATGCATAGTTTTGAAGTTACAGGGTACTTAATAAGAAATTAAGATTTTTTACAAAAACAATAACTTAAAACGAAAATAACTCGTAGTAACTGTTAGAAGTGAAGACTGCCAACTATTACACATGCTGTCAGATACGAATATAAATATTAATTATTTTAATTAGTAAATAAGTAGTGTCATTTCATAACAAAATGGGTCATACAAACGCTGAAATGTGCGATATGCACTTTGTTTACGGTTTTGCTAATGGAAACTCATTCAGAGAAAGACGTCTGTATGCAGAAAGATATCCTCATCGTGTGATTTCAAATCATAAGATTTTCCCGGCTTCATCAACGGCTAAGTGAACGCGGTAGTTTTGTAAAATGTAGTTCTGTTAGCGCTTCAACTCTGGAAATAGAAGAATCAGTACTTCATGAAATTGAAGAATCTACAGCTACCAGTACAAGCCACATTTGGAGGATACTACATAAATATCCGCTGTATCCATACCACCGTCAACAGGTACAGGACCTTTTGCCAATCGTTTGTTTTTAGCGCAAATTTTTGCAGATGAGGTTAATTGTTCGCGAGATAAGATCACAAATTTCCTCAACACTCACGTTTGGGCATATGAAACTCCGCATGCAACAGCACAAGCTTATCATCAGCATGAATTTTCTTTAAACGTTTGGGCGGGGATTATTGGCGATCACCAAACATACTCAATGGAGAAGCGTACGGTTATTTTCTCGAGGAAGAATTGCCCCAACTTTTGGAAAATAACCCGCTGAATTTGAAGACCCAAATGTATTTTTTGCACGATGGTGCTCCAGCACATTTTAGTTTAGTAATTCGTCAGTATTTGGACTCTATGTATTAGAATTGATGGATACGTTGAGGAGGTCCACAACCCTGACCCACTAGGTCGCCAGATTTAAATCCAATAGATTTCTTTCTATGGAGTCACCTAAAATCTTTAGTTTGCTCAACACTAATTGACAATATTGATGAATTAAAAGATTGCATAATCGCATCTAGTGAAATAATCCTCAATTTTCCCGGAACTTTGGACGTGTGCGTAAATCAATGCGTCGGAGGATAGAAGCATGTGTGACAGTTGGCGGTCATCACTTCGAACAGTTACTATGAGTTATTTTCGTTTTAAGTTATTATTTTTGTAAAAAAAAAGTAATTTTGTATTAAATACCCTATAACTTCAAAACTACGCATTTTCAGATACATGTTGATATGAACTTTCTTCTTATTTCTGTCAGCAACACGCTCTTAAAATTTTTTCCACATAATATGAATCATCCTGTATATTTTGGATATTGTTTGGTTTTGTGTCATTAGATGGCGCATTATTATTAATTTTTAGTCTTTCGACTTGGATGGAAAGCCAAGCGGTCGATTAGCTTCCTTTCTGCCGAAAATGTATTTAAGTACGGGCTTACTGTCCAAACACGATATACCAATCATAAAGGGATTATTAATGTTAAACAACCTCTTCTCACTTTTATGCCATTTATGTTTCTTGAATTTGAGGTTACTTAATGGAAATAATATTTTGCACACTGTATAATTTACTTTGGTATTACTTTTTGTAATATGAAGAGAGATTGCTTTTTTGAATACTTGTAATGTAAATAAAAGCAGTTAAACTCGATAAAGCACAACAAATGCTGCAGATGCCAAACAATTAAATGAAACTGATAAATCTGGCGCTAATAAATTGTGGCGGCATCGATACATTATCTGATTAATTCTATTACGTGAACTTTTTTCACCAAAATTTGAAAGTTTTATTAATGTTTTCCTCATACTTCGTGCATTTAAAAAATTCTGTAAACAAACCAGTGATTTTAATTGAACCTTAGCTTTTATATAGAATAAAATTATTGTGACAATATGCCATTATTCAATTATGGTAATGAAAAATGCAGTATTCAACATGCCATTAATTGTAATTGTCTGCCACGATGTTTCTAACAACATTGACCTACTATGTGCAATAGTAATTCATTTCCTTAATGAACTTTGCTTTGAAATTTAATTTAATTTAACAGTTTTGATTGTAACGTTAATTTATTAAATTTGAATCTTGTCCTTTAGCCAAAAATATTATACTTTACTTTTTAATTTACTATTTAATTATTTAATATTAATAAAATTGCATTTGTCGACATTTAATTGTATACTGATAACTGATAACAGTTTATAGCTCAGAATATACCATGTGAGCTAAAATGTTATTGCCTGTTTGAATTTGCCATACATTTCTCTAAGGTTGATTCTCAATGTTCAGTGGCGTATCATGCGATAATTATCAATTTATTAACATTAACCTAAATGTTGGGTGTTTTATAACATTTGTTTTAACAGTTTTTTTACCAAAAATAATAATTGTAAAAATTGGTATACAATAAAAAATTGCAGTAAAACACATAATGCAATGAAAAACGTTGACTACACAAGGTCAAATCCCAGGTGACAAAAATAACAAAACTTACAGTATGAAATTTAATTTGTTAATAGGCATTGTTACAAATAATTCATTGTAGTGTTGCAACTTATTTTTATACATATAAGTAATTAATTATGACAGTTTTGCCTATTTGGCAAAATAACTTAAAATTTTATATTGCCCATTATCAGTAATGTTCATAGTTTTTGTGATTTTCTACAATATTTGTTATTTGACTGAAAGGTCTACAAGGTGGTTTTGAAAATTTTTGTTTGCGTTTTTGGTTAATTCAATATGGTTATCTAACAGGAATTTGCGAAAATGTAGTAACTAGGAAGATTTTAATTATCGGTATTTTTATTTAAATCACTGTACAGTTCTACTCGCATAAATCTATTGCAGACAAATTTCAACAATATATTGAACTTCTGTAATTGTAAATCATCTACTAGTTTTATTTGGTACCATATGAATTTTCAATTTTCAGGTTATTCTCTTTATCTAGTTTCCTCGGTTCAAAAACAAAATCAATTAATCACTAATGTAATATTTTTCGATCTTAACCTTTTAATATTGCTTAGCTCAACTATATTATTTGACTTATTACTTAACTAACTTTTAAGAAATATAGTGTTAATGTTCTATAAATTACTTTAAATATGTTTGTATTTTGCAATTCAACAATAATATTGGCTGTCTATTAAATCATTCTCTGTTAACGAAATGTTTTACTTAAATATCCATTTGTTTAACGGTACCTTTTATTTATTGATACGAGGTGAGTTCTTTAAGTTTCCAACAAACCTATGAACTATTGCAAGGTTCCCTTTTACATGGAAAACCTGAACAACCTGGAATTGTCAGGGAATTATGTAAACATCCCAAAAGTCAAGAAATAGTCAGAGAATTTAACAAAAAGCGACAAACGTTAGCAAATTTTAAAAACCACCAATATTTTTTACTTTATTAGAGTACCTATATACAAGGTTACTTTGAAATTATTGCCGAAATTTTAACCACATACTCTTTACGTCTCATACATTCACAAAAAATAGTATCAAAAATTAAATAGCTTTAATTTTGGCATAATTGAATTTAGAAAATTGTTGTCAACCTTTCTGAGAACTGATTTGCAATATTTATAGTCAAAAGTTAATTTTTTAAGAGCACTTTTAAATAAAAATTAGGTTATTTATTAGTAAGTAAACAGAGTGCAATTCGATATATTGTTATAATTTGTTATCTCGGGAATTACATTCGCATTTTTAAAAAAGAACTTAATGACATTTAATAATCTCAAAAATGCGTCTTTACTAATACGTAAAGTTGGCCATTTTATTTTCTATTTCAAAACAACTCTGTATATGAATATAATGTCAACTATACTTACTTTGCAGATTGCCTGAATTACAGAACATGATCTTTCTGCTGATCATTTTTATTTGTCATCGGCTGATTGCGTTTATCGGTATTTAAATTATTTGTGCATAAGGTTGATAAATAGTATAAATGGTTTATAAATTATTATCAATCTAATAAAATAATCTGTAAAATATCTAATCTAATAGTTTAATTTATTTGACTAACGAAAGGCAAACAAGTTGATAGAAATAAGTGACACATTTTTCTACTTAATGAAATAGCACGTGCTTCATGAACATGAAATTCGCAGTTAAAACGTTAACGGTTGTAATTGTTTTGTATTTCTGTTAATTAAATTTCATTACATAGATGTATTCATTACCATGAGCCCTTAAAAGCCTAAAAATCAAATGTTCTAAGATTATTGGTATATAAGTAATAAAAATTAATTAGGTGTTGTATTTGTAACATATATTTTCTACAAAATGACTTTTCTTTCTTTTCGCCTTACTCTTGGAGGAGTCAGGTTGCTATTATGTGGCAACCTGAAACCACTATCTGTTTAACTTACTTTGCCTACATTTCGATGCCCTCAACCCCAAGGTACACATTTCAGTGTAGAGTTTTTTAGAGGACCGTTTAGCTGGACTGCAAGATTCCCTTATAGCCGAGAAGGATGAATGGCAGGGACCCTTCGGTTTCTTTGGGGAGTCGGGTTCGCCCTTGTGAGTTATCTGTCTCTTCCCCTACCGTGTCTCTACAAAGTGACTATTGATTAGTGTTAATTATCTCAAAAGAGTTTCCCCAAAATATGGTAAAAGAGTCAGGGAAAACCTGAAAAGGTGAGGGAATTTTGTACCCTTCTGGAAAGGGTATTGTTTCTTTAATTGGGTAAAGCGTTTATGGTCCTCAAAATTTACTGTTGTGAGTCTGCTAACTGTGATTAAATTATAATTAATTTCTATCTTATTTAATTCTTCATGCGGTACACATATTAACCAACAGTTTTAGAAACAAGTCAATGCGTAAGTTTGTCGGATTGAAGAAGATTGAAGCTGTGCAGCCTTACAGTAATGGTTAGCTGGTACATAATTGCGTCATAATAAATACACATGAAGTTTTTCTATTAGAAAGTCTTCTATAATTAACTGACATATACATTTATTCTAACACTAAATGGTAGTTCCATAATAAATTTAAAACAATACAGGTTAAAGTCAGTTCTAAAGTAAAGTGGGCTTAAGTTAATTTAAGAACTGGCCCTCAAGAAAATAAATTCAATAGATAAAAATTTAAAGTCATAAATATTGACTTGGACATGTTTTAAACATGCAATTTATTTATTTTAGGCATACAATCGATATAAACAGTTACTCTTACTTCCTATTATCTCCTCCTTAGGTTCTAGAAATAACAAATTCAACAAGCGGAAGTCATCTACCAATGCAAGGTTATTGTAATACCAACTACTGCTGAAATTATAAATGAAACAAAAATTTGGCCAATATTAGGCACATTGATGAAAATTTAAATTACAAGAATTTTTCTTCAGGCTGAATTTCATAATAGCGCCTAAGTATTTTCAGTAATATACGATACGAAATTTGTATATCGAAAACGTATAGCGTGTCAAATGAATTATTTTAGAAATCTGATGTTATACTGAACATATTTTACAGGCGATTTCGTTTGTTTCGAAATTGAAGGAAATCGCTGTAACGTGTTTTTGATCAAATTTCGTTAATATAAACAAAACTTTAATTTTAATTAGATATATAAAATAATAAGTTGGCAAAGACTTGGCTTCCGATACATATTTAGGTGAATGTACCTAACGAAAGCGTGATTCATGTTTTCTGCGTCTGCGTCTTCTGACACTTACAACTGCTACAATAGTCATTTTTATTTTTGCACATGTGCAATATACACGTAATAGAAAATAGGAACAAAGTTTAACAATTTATTAACCCTTGTTACTTGTGTGAATTCTTTTTTAACCAATTAATTTTAAATAAATTATAAATGTTATTCACTAAGTACCTAAAGTCTTATGGATAACTATTTTCCATTATAGCAATTAAATAAATAGATATTCCATGTCTAATTAAATTTATTTGTATGTTAATTATCCTAGATACAAATGCTTAAAAAAACGTTTCAATGAAAAATACTGACGGGTTAAATTTAACTGAAGGTAGAAAGAACGGACCTAATGACAATAATTAGGTTTACAGTCTGGCATTTTTTAATATTCTCGTAGTTTTAACAGAACCTGGAAATTGTGAAGCTAGATGCTTTACCTAGATAACCTATGGTAGATGTCATAGAAATAAAAAATGTATTATTTAACTAACTGCATTTCCAAATTAAAAAATTAACTTTTATAAACGCAATTTATCTTTACTTTCAACAAGGCTAATTCTGAAGTTATATACATACATGTTACATACATTTCCTAAACATAACACTCAATAACCGGACTGAAAATACTTCTAGCAATGTTTAGTCTATGGACTTTGTGCTTATGTTTCTATGATTTAATTTTTTTTGCTTTTTAAATTTGCAGATGTTCGTTTCTTTTACGTTTAATTGTTTCTCAATCTATGTATATAAATAAATAATTACAGTTTAATAGATAAGAAATATTGTTAAAATAATTATTAATTATGTGCAAGCTAAAAATATTGCAATATTACAATTTTGTGAAGTTCTAATAAATTATAACGATATATTGTAATTCAAAAATATAAAATGTCTTAAATATAACGATCGTTTATCGTGCTCATTAAATTTAACGGAGAGCAGTTATAAAATACAAGATTGTAGACACAAAAGCTTTTGAAATATTTTTAATATTACGAAAACATCATGAGATGTGCTTTAAGTACATGCAATAAACATTTATGTTCCACAAAAAATAATTTTCCTTAATTTTTAAATAATGAAACTCATTAAGTCAATTAAAATCGTTTATAATGTAGGGTACCATCGTATATTTTTTCGCCCGTATGTTACCAGTATTAATTAACAACTCCACAATACGTACAATATGCTGGTCTACTACTAAACGTACCTTGTTCTACCTGAGTTACATAATTAACCCCAAGGCCCCAACGGGGCGGTCACACATATGCTCAAGTGCTTTCATTTTATGCACGACTGCGTTAATAGTTTAACGAAAATGTAAATAAGTCGTCATTTTTATGTTTTTAAAACTGTTAGAGAAACGTCTGTTTTTGGTAAAAAATGTTAAAACTTTTTTTTTGTTACAGTTAAAAGCAACGCAGTTAGAGTGGAACTACAACTGGAAAAGGCTTAATGAAAATAAATCATCCCCTGTTTTATCTTCAAACGATAAACCGGAACGTTCGTCACGTCACCAAAGAGTTCTGAAGAAACACGTAATTGACTTGGAAAAATTGTCCAAAATTCTAAAGCGCAGAATCGAAGAACTTCGAACGCGAACTCTAAAACTCGAAGAAGAAATGCGCATTTTACAAAACGGCGAACCTGAACTAGACAGAATCGCAGGAAACGATATCGACAGTTTCATCAAAATGCATAAACTAAACGAAATTCCACTTTCGACCTCCCCCAATTTTCAGGACCGCATTTCAAAGTTAGAAATTACTCAAAAAACAAACACCGATTCATTATTTAACTTGAGTAGACAACTGTCGAACTTTGATAAACTCCACATGTCCATGCTAGAATTGTTAGAAAACGTGGAAAGTATCGAAAATAAAGTTGACAAAAATTTCCCCGAATTTCGAAAAGAAATTTCCAAATTAGAAATACAAATGGCCGAAGCTAGCTCAGAGGTTGCTTTACTTAAAGAAGAACAAACCAACTCGAGAAAGTCTGTTAAAGCTATCAGTGTCGGCGTTTCCAATTTGAGAGATAAGTTTGATTTTGATCACACTCAGTTGATGGAATTAGATGACAGCGTGGATAATTTACAAAAATCGTCTAGTGTACAGACTTCAAAGCTTCATGATCATATATTAAAGGTGAGTTATATTTCTATTACTTGTTTTTATTTTCTATAATTATTTTAGCCCCGTAAATTTATACTAGTGTTAATTTCTATGTAACCATTATCAAAAGTATTATTTATTTATTTAATTTAATTTGCACAATTAAGCATTACATACGAAATAATGATAATTTTGTTTCCTGTTCGCCACGGGTCGTTAATCGAGCGGTTTTATTTATTTTGGATTAAAGGTCGCCGGCCATGCAAACATCGGTATTGTTTTAGCACCCCTGTTACTTCATAATTTTAAGACGAGTTGTTTACCTTTTACCTGTTAGGGTCTTGTTACACACAAGATTTTATTTTGTCTCGAATAAATAACAATGCCAGAATAACAATTCATTAAAATGGAATAAAATGAAAACATACACATAACTTATAATAACATAGAAATACAATAAAAGTAAAAAGAGTTAAATTAATGAAATCAAAATTAATCAAATTACGTTTGATGCCATCAGTCAGTTTGGACATACGGATTTCAAATGTTTACAATAAGGTTTACAGGTACGTTAAAGACTAAATAAAATTAAAATAGTTTTGTCTAAAGAAAGGTATTTCGGTTGTTACATGAAAGGATTTATAAATGCAATAAATGCAATTCAGGTTAAAAGTTAAAATTGATTGTATTTTAATTTATCGCGCCCGAATATCACTCACGGTTACGAAAGAACTAACTTATAATCGAAAACTAATTTTTTTGTATTTGTATTTTTAGAATTCTATTGCACAGGTTGCCAATCAATGTATAATATTTCTTTATCGGCTTTAGAATTTGCGAACTATTAACTCTATATATATATATATATATACACACACACAAATATATTCCTTAAACAAAAGAAAATTAAACAATAGCGAGCGATCTAAATGTTTTTTATACAGAATTACAAAAGTTTTTAATTAAAATTATACTGTGCATGTCTATTGTTAGTATAGCAGTTTTATATTGAAAAAGAAATGAATTCTAGGATTGTGCAAAATTTGAATACCTGCAAACTTGCCTATTATTGATTTATACTTCAAATATTTGACTTATCTGTTTGAATATAGGGTAAAACGTTTGTTATTGTACCATTAGCTTTAGAAACACGAGCATTTTATGTAAACTATTTTAGATGATATTGTTGGTAATGTAATTTACTTTTTGTCGTCGTTATATATTCTTAATAATTTAATTAGTGTATTATTGCAAAAAAGGCTTAGCTAAAAACTTAATAGTATTCAAGGAGTGGTTGCAGGGAGATATCTTTACAATGCCTTTTAAACTTCTTTTAATTTAAATGTTCATCTCAAGAAAATGAATTTACAAAAATATTTATAAAAATACCGAAATGAAGTTGACTTCTGGCAACGTTTGGTCCATTTTTGTTAGAGACTACATCAGGTCAAAATCATATCGCTAGAATCACAATAACTCAACTTGTGTTGCAAATTTTCATCTTTGGTTTGGTTGACAATGTTTACTGCGTCGCTTAATTAGGTTTGTATATTATTTACTAATGTAGCGTTATCGTGTAAACAAACAATACAGCAAAAAATAAATTCTAGCTCTTTAAATTGTAAAACTTAGGTAGTTATCACCCATTGTTTAAAATATATCATTGAACTCTGAAAAGGACTTTTTATTTAATTATAATTATGTATACCTTTATGCGTATACTTACTTTATATGGGTTTCAAATCCAAATTAGAGAGAACAAATTCAGTTTATTATTAAATATAAAATATCATATACAATTAAAGAATTAAAATTAAACACGTAACTAATACAATTAGAAGTTTCAGGCTTTGTTAACTCTAGTGATGTTAAATAAATGGTTGTAGGCGTGAAACTCTTTTAAATAAATAAAATAAAAATAAATCTATAATTATTTCAATTTATTCAATTGTAAGGCATGATGTTTAAATTTCAATTTCAACTTCATTTACGATGGTTTACGTGTCGTTCATTGTCTCTTAGAATTAATTGATTTTTCGATGGAAGGACTCGCGGTTTTCAATTGAATGTAATTAATGGACTTTACATTCAAATGGGTCTTTGACTTTATTGTGCATGGCTTTGAACTTGGAAAAGGTCTGCGCTGGACTTCCTTATGCTTCTTTTAAATGATACGGCGAGATTTGTTTATCAACTGCTTTCGCAGATTTTATCGAAGGATTGGTCCATAAGCCTGGATGTCACCAAAAAACTAGATACCATCAAAAAACGTTGAAGCCGTTGAAGTAAGTCCTTATATAAGCTTTTTCGTTTCTATGACAACCGATTTGTAATTGTGTCTTTACCAATCTCGTAACTGTATTTTAAAACTAGTTCTATTGTACTTCACGAGTCTTGCTCAATTCAAATTTGTAAAAATTACTTTGTCGGTTATCTTGACATAACTCAAAAATGAGTTTCCTGTCTGTTTTTTGTGTTTATAAAACTTTTTGAAATTTATCCAATTGTTCATTTTTATTAATACGATTTTAAGGAAATATTTTTCTGAATTTTATTTTTAAATACTGAAATATTGCTTATGTTAATTACACTACGTAATTAACGTCTTAATTAATGTGTAATGAATAACAAGTTGAGCTGTTATGCTTTTGGCAATATCTTGATATCAAAACGTGACCCGATCTGTTCCAAAAAGTCGTTTTTTATCCATTGACTAGTCGGGACAGCATTTCTTCTTAAGTTGAATTTTAACAATGTTCACAATTATTTTGGAAGCCATTTAGATGTATGAATGTAAAGTAGGTAAAATAGAAAAGTTGAATGAAAACCAGTGCCGTAAATATTCCTGAAAATGTGTCTTTTAATTCTCTGTACTTATTTCTCAACATAAATGCAAGATAACTGGGCATGCTTCTACCAACGATGAACAAGTTTCGCGAAGCCGTCGCGGTCTGTTTCTATGCATGATAGTACTTTGAACTTATTCATTGGTGATACCTACTAAGATCTTCTTTCACTTTTTGGAAAAGATAAAGGTCGTAAAATGGCAAGTCTGGACTGTATTATAGATTTTATATCGTGGTAAGATGTGCTCGCTCAATTGGTTGCATGTGAAGATGAAGGAAGGTAGTTGTGAGCGTCGATATGCATCCAGTGAAGAAGCTCAGAGGGCTTACTGGCATTGATTACGCAAACAACGTGGACTTCTACAGAAACGTCACCACGAAATGTGTTCATCGTTAGCAAAGGCGTTCCATCATGTTGTGATTATGTTGAAAAATGAGTATAGGTAAATAAAGAGCAAATGTTAAGGAATACTTCAATGTTTCAGTTATTGCAGTATTTCTGCGCAACCAAATTTAGGCATTAGTTTTCATTCAACCCTAGTAAATTGTAATTTTGCTGAACAAGTTTTTGCTCTAGATAAAATTTTCTGTTGATACATTAAATATTATTACCGATCCAAACTCAGTCGTTCAAAAAATGTCATCTATATCTGAATAAAACTATTTTAATTCTTTTGCAAGTTTTCCTACTGCTACCGCCTAAGGTTCTAAGATATTCTAATTATGGTTATAATGACAGTTAAATACACGGTTACCTCAAAACAACCGGAAAGACCCAACTGGAATTTTTTTAACACTTAGCATAAGCCAAACGGTCTAAGAAATCACACTAGAAATACTTCGAGAAGATTTATGCTTAAAAGAAGGTATAATGGATATTCACAAAAAATCGATTGGAATAAATTGTTAATCTTCTTGAAGACACATATTAATGTGTTTTTAAAATCAAAATTACGACTATGTACATCTTCGTGTACATCTGCTTACATCTATGTACATCTTTTGGATACCAAGGTCATTAAGGTCCGGTATTTTAGTACTAGCTTAAGCTTTAACTTACTTAAACCTTGCTCTGTGTCCATAGAAGCAATTATAGTAATAATCATGTCCACAGCAACAAAGTATCGCTTAAGTAAGCTGAAGCTTAAGCTACAATTGGAATACCGGACCTTAGAAGATTTTGCAATACGACTTTATTATTTAAATTTGTACACAATATTTTCAATCACACCTGAAACACCTTTTCATATGCCGAAACCAATCATGAAAACGGTTTTTCAATATTTCTTTGGAATTTGGGCATATTCTTCATCGAAACCTCTTAAAATCACCTCAACAGAAAATCACCTTTCTGTGAGCTTACCTTTCACGTAGAGAAACAAGACAAAGTCACGTGGATTAAGATCAGGACTGCAGGTTGGATGTTCAAATACCAGTTGTGTCAAATAGCACTGACATTGCCGTGGCGGAGGAACTGTGTGTTTAACCGTGATGTTAGACGCACGTCTGGTGACGTTTGTAAAACTTGGTGTAAACACTGCTGTGATTATCATTTCGTAAAGATCTTTCGTTGTATTTTTAATACTACCTGCTCCAAAAATCTTCTGAAAGCGAAAACATGGCAACTTCTTCTTCTGACAGTTGCCGGTTGCCTCATTTTCTAGCTCCTTAAACTTGTTTCGTGATTACGTGGGCATATCATAATAATACGATGTTATTGATATTACGAAAGTTTCTTGCTTTTCCCAATACCAAGCAACACGGCGTGTGAGTTGTTCCTTGTTAACAAATAATACCCACAGTGAACAAATTGCATGTAGGTACTGCAGAGGTAGCGATGCTCAAGGACGTCTCTATTTAATGATATTTCAGGCTCTCCTGCTCTATCATCTTTCTCATACCTGCAATTTTCTTCTCCATGAAAGAAAAAGAGCCTTCTTTCATCAAAATCGTACTTCATATTAAAAATTTCCCTTTGAATTCCTTATAACACTTGTGCTGCGATGTGGACTGTTAGTTCCCAGTAGAGGAATAATTTTTTCCAAGTATTTGTTTACAGTTTTCGAGCAAAATTATAACGTAAAGTACTGCGATATTCAGATTTAGTCGACGGCTCATATAGGATTGATATCCAAGTAGAGCTAAGACAAGTAGAGTGCAAGTTTAACCTGTTTTCACGCCATGCCCATGGCGACTTCATACAACCCCCGTGTTCTCCACTTTGCAGAACTTTCCTAGCTCTCTTTGTACATGTTATAAAAGTTTATGACCAAACATTTTCATACACTTGAGTATTACTGTAAAAATTCACAGTTAACATGTGAAAAAAGCACATACTTGCCCTTTTAACCAGTTACCAACTACCTCGTCACTTAGGAACATTTATAAATTTAAATTCAAAACGAAAAGTTATTAGAACTGATCCATGCTATGGCTACAATAATTCATTACAAAACAAAAGATGATGAAATTTAGTAAATTAAGGAGATACAGACGATTTTGTTTGTCAACATTTCTGCCATATAAAAATTGATTATTTTGTACAAAAATTGTAATGAAAGCAGCTATTAATGATATCCGAGCTATTTAGCTCCAGAACCCACTAATGAATGTTGCAAAAAATTCACTTGACTTGGGCGTTGATACAATATTTTAAATTTAATCAGGCCAGTCTGTATAATAAGCCGGAAGAAAAATTAGATCAACATTTTTTCTAAATTCCCGTGTGGCCGAGAACTCGGTGGAAGAGCTGCTTGATGTAACCATCTGAATCACTAGTATCACCCCTCGGCATCATATTCATAAGAATCACGCCACGAATGTCTTAAAATTGAGTGATCATAGTTTTTGTCTGGCTATAAGATGTCGCCCAAAGCGCTGGTGGCCAACCAAGTTAGTGTCATGACCCGAAGCTTTAATTTCGTGCTTCTATCAACTAAACAGCTCCAATACACAGCACACAGACGTTTGTAAATGTTTACCACATTTTGTGTCTCTACAACCAAGAATTCAGTTATGGTTTGTTGTTGAAACATGAGTCATTTACAGAAGTAATTTTGTCAGTTTAATATAGTTTCGCTATATGTCGAATTTCCGTAAAATTCTGTACATAAACAAAGGATGTTTCAAATTTGCAGCATTCAAAATTTTACCTTTCTATCTTTTTATTATTGTACGAGAAAATACATATGCAACATTATATTTTGAGAAACCCTCATATCTGAGAATTTTTGGGAAAAAAGAAATAAAAGAAATAAATATAAACATTTTTATTTATTTAACCTTTTTCTAGTTTATGGTTAGATTCAGTTAACCAAATATGTGTCAATTATCGATTGCAATGTCGCTTAATGCACAAATCCATATTAGATAAAGAACAATGGTTTTAAAAATTGAACATATATTTCTAACAAGTTTTTCTGTTTCAGACTGAATCATCAACAATTGACCTCAATGCAACCAAATCAGCCATCCATTTAGTTCAAGAGTTGAAAACGTTCGAAAAAGAATATAAAAGCATTGTCAATAAATTACCACATGACTGCAATGCGGTTTCAGGACCAAACGGAATTTACTTAATCTCACCAGGTGACGGAGAGCCCATAATGGCAAATTGTCAAGAAGGTTGGACGACCATACAAAAGCGTTACGATGGGTCTGTCAATTTCAATCGCAACTGGAACGAATATTCAAATGGATTTGGTTCGGCAACAGGCGAGCACTGGTTAGGAAACCGTAACATCCATTATTTGACAAAAGATAACTGCACAAAACTACAAATTAATATGAAGGATATTTATGGAAAATATTGGCAAGCAGTCTATAATGATTTTCATGTTGCTGATTATAGTTTTGGTTTTAAGATGATTGTTGACAAATATAAAGGAAACGCGAGTGACGCTTTAGATTATCAAAACCGTATGGAATTTTCAACCATAGATAATGATAGAGATATATCTAATACTCACTGTGCTAGTAACTACGAGGGTGGATGGTGGTTTTCCCATTGCCAACATGCAAATTTGAACGGTCGATATAATTTAGGGTTAACTTGGTTTGATAGTTCAAGAAATGAATGGATTGCGGTTGCGACTAGTGAAATGAGGGTTAAGAAAAGAGAAAAATGTTAGAATTGTGTATAAATGTTTAAAATGTATTTTCAAAATTGCCAGTTATTACCAAAGATTGAACTAGTTCAATAATAGATTAAATTTTTGCTTGTTCGTCGTAAAATCCTCAAGCACACATTTAACTTTTTGTAAATATATTTATTGTTTAAAATTTAATGTCATGACTGCCATATTATTAGTAGGGAGTACTTTATAATATGTAATTTGTTATTGTACCTAACGTTAAGTGCGTGAACCCAAATACTGTAAATATTAAACATCATTCCCTTAGTTTAATAATTTATTATTTAATTATCATAAAACTATTAATTTCGCACTGTTTTCATGTAAATAATATTAAATTTGTACCAATGATTAGTATTTTAATAAAAAATTGATTGTATTTTGAATTATGAATATATTCATTTTGAAAAAAATATAGATCTAAAAACATTATAACTAGGTACTATTTTGTATCACTTTTGAACAAATATTTTCAAAAACATTAATAGGTCGAAGTTGGTGACTCATCGATTGGAATGCTTCCTATAAGCTCAAAAGACACGTGCTTGAACACAGCCGAAGTCAGTAAAAATCTCTTCTGGTACTTGGAACATCTTTGGGTTGGACTAAATTCTACTGGTATGGCGAAATGTCCACAATTCAGAAACTTCAGTCGCCTAAACAAAAGAACTTAAATATTAGTAGACATTTAAATTTATTTTAAACGACCCTATATGTTTCTGTAATGCAACGGTTAATCCGTCTATTGTAAAACAACATTCTCTTACTATTATTCGATTGCTTAAGAATGTAACAATAATTGTTTTCACCTGTTTAGTAAGATACTATTCTACTCATATTTAATGTCCGATCTATGTCTAGAATTAAGAAAAGGTCTGTATTCGAATGCAAAATTGGTTATTTGAAATTAAACAGAAATTGAAGATAACAAAGAATTATTTACAATCACATTATTTCTAGTAAATTGTTTATTTTTGAGATTCACTAAAATGATTGAAAATCGAAATTCTAACAACTTAAAGGTATTTAAACTTAAATTAGGAAAAAGAGAAGATACCGGACATTATATTCAAGCAACATGGGCCAGGTGTTACGCATTCACCATAACTTGTGTGTGTGTGAGTGAGTGAGTGAGTGAGTGAGTGTGTGTGTATGTGTGTGTGTGTGTGTGCGTGGGTGCGTGCGTGCGTGCGTACGTGCGTGTGTGTGTATAATGTTGTACGAAATATTAGAGATAAAAAGATGGATTGACAAAAGCGAATTTTCAAGCAAGGTCTAAATCAACATGATTAATAAATAAAAATATTAAAATTTAAGAGTAAAACCGTTACATACAGTGAATATGTATATGTATACAAAATAAAGAACAAAAAAGTGTAAACACAAAAGAGGTATAAAAGGGTTTAAACGTAAACCAAAGGAAATGAAATAAAATTTTAAATAATAAAAAAAATCCGAATGGGGCGATATAAAATTAAATAGAATTAAGTAAGCGGGTATATGGAGTTGGTTTTCGAGGCGATTATTATTGATTTCAAAAAATTATGTAAAATTTAGTCGTGTAGAAATGTATGCAATAAGAAATGAAATAAAGGGGCGAATTAATATTACGAAAGAGCAACGGAAGAACAAAATGCTGTAGCCTTCCATGCAGACTCAAAATTGCACATTACAAAATGTTTCTACCATAATTAGGAATTGTACACTAAAAGGAACTAAAATTACCGGCAATCGTCTAAACTACTAAATATTAAATTAAATTAAATAACAACAAAATACAAGTGGACGAACGAGTAGAAAAATTTTCTGCACGAGATAAAGCTTCCATTTAAACAGGAGATTGTAAGTAAATTACTCATAATAACGTTTATGCACGATAGAAAAAATGAAACGAGGGACGAAAGCAAAATTAGAGATTATTGGTGATGGACGCTGGACATCTACTAAAGTCGTGAAAAGTCACTGATGGGCAAATAAAAATAACCTATGGAGGGAATTAAAAAAAACTGTTGCAGATTATGAAAGTAAGGAAATTGCGTGTTTGATTGCTTAAGTCACCTCTAAGTAAGGAATTTATAAATTGGTTGAATTAAAAAGTGTATTAGGGTTTATGCCACTCCTTTATATATTTATAATGAAGTGAGGTAAATATCATTAGTACTCCATTTGAACTAGTGAGGGAATGCCACTTCAGGTATCACATGATCCGCCAAATTGAATCAAGTATCTTAAATTACATTTGATTTATGTCGGTTGTGAATAATTGAATCCTGTTTGAGACAGGAACGGCCCACATAAAACAGGTGATGGTAGAATTTCTTGCAAAAAGTACAAGTAAAATTATTGATTTTGTGAAAGTTAAAAGTTGTCAATTGTTACAAAGCTAACTTGTGTTATTTTTAGATTGCAATATCATAAAATTAATATTTGTTTAACAGAGGTTGTCATGATAAACCGTAGGGGACAAAGATGTTGCTAATAATTTCTATCTTATTATCATAATTAAATCAATCATCTTCGCGGAAACAGCAAAGAAGCACGTAAATATATCGCCTCCCTCACCCTAAAAATTCTTAAGAATCTCATTGCAAGTGGGAATGTTGGACTAGAGTTGAAGCGTTCATCATTATTGGCGAATTGACGTCGTTTAGCAACGGCATTGACGAAATTTACCACCACATTCGGACCACCAGCAGTGTGAAGTTCAGTATACCATATAAGCGATGAGAATCAAAGCCAAGCAACAACAATTAACAGTTATAGTTGAACATTATCACAACAATTTATATATATATATATATATATATATATATATATATATATATATATATAAA
>JAHWXV010407814.1:0-12331 GCA_024586415.1 Phrixothrix hirtus | reverse complement strand
CGTTTAAATTCAACTTTAAATAACTGAAGTTCCTACATTTGAATTTGTTACTGGTCACGTGGGGTTCGGGATTAAATGAAGGCACAGTATATATATATAGTGTGCATCGAAGATCTATCCAATTCTACAGCGCAAAGCTTCCGATCTTTTTATTTTATCTAAAACCAAACAATACAAAATATAACTATAAAATTAAACATGTAAAATTAATCGCAGTACCCAAATCTTAGCAATATTATATTTCGTAAATTCTTATCAGCGCTGTTTATTAATAAATTCAGTACATTTAGAAATTTTTGAAGACAGCTTCATTAACGTTGTTAAAAGGTTTAATGATCGTTTGAAAATCTTATATCAAATGTATTATATTAGCTTGAAGCACATAAAAATTTTTACAAAGCTACTTTAAAGTAAAAGCAGAAGTCATGGAAAAATAGAAAAATCTAATCCTCATGCATAATATATAAAAATATCGTCAGAAAGATCTACAAAAATAAGAGAAAGGTAACGCCTACCATTTACAAAATGCTCAAAGAAAACCATCCCATTACTATCAAAACATTGCATCAACTCCTTTGTGGCACAGTCAGATTTTCAATTGACTACCTAATGAGTACATACTTATACTGGTATACATAAAATTGGTTTTGTGTTTAATAAACAATAGTTTTGTTAGAACTTCGTTTTGTAAGAGACAAGCGAATAAAATTTCTGAGCGAATATTCAAAGGAGAAGGAAACCAAAATTTTCAAAACATTTTCAGCAAGAAAAGGCATAGGAACACTTATTAAGTAATGGCAAGTGATTGTTAATATGCATTTTCATTATTTAGGTTAACGATAATTAAAACTGCACATGCGGATTAGATTTATAGTTTCTTAACTAGATTTGTGTTCTTTTCAGATATATAATTCCAGACGCAAGAAACGAACGCAGTTTTGTACAAAATTCGAGTTTTATTTTCAAAAGTAGCGCAAAACAGATTGACTACCATGGCCCTAAGGCCGCGGAAAATTTCAAGAAATTGCTTAAAATTGAATTAATATCTAATTTATAAGAACAACACGAGTTATCATCACTCTCGATATGAAGAACCAGTGCCGTGTCAAGGCTAGAGAAAGGAGAAGATGTTAAGTTGATTGTAAACTAAAAACACTCTAGTTCCTATAAAAAATTGACATTAATGGGATAGAAGAAATTTGGGTGGAAAAAAACTGTAATTATGTCATAGAAAATGGCGAAACAAGGTCCACGCCTCAAAAGGTAATTAAAACTTGTATACTGTCAAAAAATAACTATTATCAGCAGCACTGAGCTAATACGTAATACGTGCTGAAATAATTGCTGTCTCGAAGGAGATAAAAATTTATTGGTAGCTAGTGAGTAACGTTGTTATTGTTTCTGTTTTTAGTATTTATTGCCAAATCCTGTTGATGGTAATAAATTATTCTCTTGTTATACTTTAGCTGCATGTCTATTCGCATTCCAAGAACCTTGCTTCTATTTAGGTTAGATTAGCACCAGGACTTAGAAGCGGTCGTACATTCTGTCGTTTGGGGTGTACGTACGAGATAGGAAGATACATTAGCCTGGCGCTCTTTACAGGTATACAACTGTTCTCTTCCTATAGGTACCATTTGAATAGTACGATCGAAATCCAGGACCAGCGTAGCATAGCCGCCCACGTCCCTCTCCAATGTAATTCTACTGAGCTAGGCTGCGGCAAGTTTTGTTTCTATTGCAACACGAGCGACTGAACCGGTTGCTGTAAGGTCTTGCATAGCAACAAATTCGCCACAAATATAACAAAATCTACCAGTAGAATTAACACAGATACGACACATTGTGAAAGTGTCCGTTCGTTTTCTAAATTCTACGTTACAATGAACAATATGTATTCGAAATGTATGTATGTATGTATCAAAAGTTTTAAAAAAATTTAAGAGACACCCATGAAATAAAAAAATGAATATGTACATCAAAGAGTGTTTGTTTAGGTTTGAAAATCGTTGACGATTTCGTTCTATGATTTTTGATATCGTGTTTACGTTTTCAAATGAAGAATATTACGATATGATAATAATTCATGGAGAATGTAGGCAAAACGATAGAGCCGCGCAAGCATTGTATAGTACTAGATTTCCTGATTGACGCCATCCAGGTAAAAATACATTTATTGATGCGTTTAATACGTTACGAAATACTAGTCATTTTCCTGAAAGTAAATGTGAAAATCGAAGAAGAACAACAACAAATGAAGCCAACAGAATAGGAGATTAGCAGGGGTTGCTTACAATCCTGATTTAGTGAATGGGTTTTACAATGGCGATCAAATTCGTAGACTGAATTTTATCACGAAAGATTTTACTGTACCTTATTCACAAATTCGCAGTTTTGTAGCTCATGTTCTGTTTAATGAGAGCAACTTTTCAAACAACGGAATAGTTCATCGACATAACTCACATTACTGGTCGTCAGAAAATCTACATTGGATAAAAGAAACCAATTTACAAAGAAGATGGAGCGTAAATGTCTGGCGTGGAATAATCGAAGACCAGTTAATCAGCCAATATTTTTTAATCGCGCCTTAACAGGACCACAATACCTGGATATCCTAATACATCAGCTACCTCTTTTTCTTGAGAATCTTAATTTAAATTTGCGACGGGTGATGTACTTCAACAAGATGGCGCCCCTGCTCATAACAGCAGCATAGTAAGGGGCCATCTGAACAGGGTAATTCTGAGACGATGGTACTAATGGACCTTTAAGATGGCTAGCCCATTCTCCGGATGTATCTCCATTAGATTACTTTCTTTGAGGACAGCTAAAAAGTCTAGTCTACGATACACCTTCCAGAAATGTTGAAGAACTAACAGATCATACCAGAAACGCTTGTGCCAGCATAGTGCCGGAAACTTTACGAAACATAACTAGTGCACCTATAAATAATCGTCATAAAAAATGTGTAAAATGTGACGGAGGAAATTTTGAGTAAATAATTTAATTTAATCTCGCTTTCTCTTTAAAGTATTTGATTTTATATTTGTCTTTTGAGTTTTGAACAACTAAGGCGGTACTAATAGTTGCGAATTAACCCTAGATTGTAGATTAAAACTCAAATTCGCTCAAAGTGTAACCTATAGTCCGAGATTGAACGAGTATTAATCCTTCGGAAAATAATCCTGCTTCTACCTCGGATCAATCCCGGATCGACCTTTTATTCATTTGGGTATTCTATGATTTTAGTCAATAAACCAGCACTATATTGATATAATTATGTCATTCTATTAATGTCAGTCTATGCATCTATTATCAATTTTATAACCTTAAATTGTATATATTCGTAGTAGTTTGAGATTTTTTTGTATACAAAACATAAAATGGATTATGCAGCATATAGAGATGATTTTTTTGATTACAACATCGTACATGTTGATTAAATAATTAACGTAGACGACGGATTACATAGATGATGTGAAAAATTAGTTATTAGACGAACGATTGCCAAAAAGACAACGTTAAGGAACGTACTATTCAATTAAATGTAATACTATTAAAATAACTGAATCTTTAAAGAAATAAGTCATAGACGTAACAATGAATTACAATAAAATAACCTCAAATGAAAGTAATGGCGCAAAATTTTACATATATTTCAGGTCTGCCAACCTATAAATGCCGAATTTTGATAGAAAATTATCAAATTTGGGATTAAAAACAAAAATTTGACGATTTTACCCGAATCCGTGTCTGTTAGTTAGAGATTAATTGATGAATCCTAGATTTCTCAATCCCATATTAACTCTCAAATTGATGAATGCCTATTAGTACCAGTCTTAGTGTAATGGTCGCTTAAATTGTATTAAAATTATTTATAAATTGATCTATGCTTAGTATCTCTACAAATAAAATTTTTTATATCTTTGTACTAAATTTATAAAAATTATTATTTCCCCGAAAAGTAAACTAGTTATATTGCTAGCGGTTATAAGGAAAGTTATCACAAATCTGTTGCAAATTCCAAAAATCAAAAAAAGTAGGGTTTTCCATTTAAAAATTAAGTTGGGTAGTGCCACCTGGCGGTGACGCGTTTAATTAAAAAACCTTTTATCGTAAAATATGTGCCCCTACCTTACATTTATAAAAAAATTTCAAAATTTTAAAATTTATGTTAGTTCCCGAGATGTCGTACTATCCGATTCTTTGCTGAACACCGTGTATATGATGTCTTATTGACATTATCTTGTATAGAGCTGTTTTTATCTAAAAAATAAGATGAATTAGTAAAAAATAAAATTTTGTTACTTAGTGAATTTGGGCAGCTGTTCCGAAGTAAAATATTTTTTAAAATTTGTAAATCTAAATGAATATAGTCTGAATGTGAAACTCCTAGGATCCCATGTTTTTAGTGTAGAAATAAGATTAATTTTGTACTTCATCGAAATAGAGAAGCGACAAGACAACCTTAATACACGTTATCACATAAAAATTACCAACAGCGTGGAAACCATTACTAAAACCACACACAAAAATACAAACAGAAAGTCAAAGTACAAACAGAGAAAGTAGGCAAAATCCGCCATGCATAACAATTAGAACAATGATGCGGAGCGCACGAATAACGCTCGTCAAAAAAGCGAGAGTAACGGCATATATGAAGCTCTACCAACGGTGAAAGAAATCAATTGTATAGGAATAATTGGATCTAGAACCAAAGTGAAGACTTAATAATGGATAATGTGAATCTGCCGAAACGCCGTCATCATGATCCTCTTTCAGAACCAACAACGACTTACGCGAGAAAACACCCAGAAAACGAATTCAGCATGTAATACACGCGGAAATTTAAAATATAATACACACACACACACACACACACACACACACACACACACGCACACACACACACACACATACAACACACACACACGTGTGTGTGTGTGTATTGAACGCTGTAATGATAAAATGATCAGCGATGAAATATTAGAGAATGAGGATGGGGCAGGTTGGGCAGGCAATATAAATAGATGATCTTTAGGAATAAAAAAGGCTTAGTCTTAATGATGACGATATATCAGAACCGTGTATAAACGTAACAGAGCCTTGTATATTGTATCATTCAAACAGTCATGTTCTAAAGGTAACCAATCTTACATAATTGTGTTTAAGATGATAAGCTGAATCCTTCTGATAAATTTCCAGCTGTGGTTTATTCCAAGTATAGTTTAAAGGGCTAGGTTGAGTTTTTAGAAATCTTTCTTTGCTGATGTGGTTTAAAATATGATATGAGAAAGCAAAATTTATGCTTTGATCGAAAATAAGTCCGATCTAAATTTCATTACTGACTAAATAAATGTTTTTATGAGAATGCTTATTTTGAGTGGCCTCAATATTATACTGTTAAAAGGAAGTTACCTAGAAACTTCAAATGATGTTACAAATATTATTTCAAAAGCACGATAGATTTTTGCAAATTTACAAATTTATTCATTTTACAGACAATAACAATATTTATACTTCAGATAAAATATATAAGCTACGTCTGTTTACACATAAATTAAATATAATTTCCTTGGATATTTTTTTCCAGGTCAAAATCTATCAAATGACGAATAGTTGATCCATTACCTTAGCCGTCATGGACGTAAGCAGTTTATCTGGGGTAAGCCCGTACGATTTGACTACAAGGTTTGATGCTTAAACGCACTGAGATATTTAAGAAAAAACTAATTGCGAATTAAAATTTGGTAAACCCACAGTCCCCTAATTACAAATGGTGGAAGAAATGGGCGATAAAAGATTTCATCGATATAACTACCATTTAGGTAAATTGTTTACTATCTCTAATCTAGTTCTTAACATACATACTTTCTTCCGGCATCCTAATTCATTTCTGGTCCACCACTCAATTACAGATGACACGGTAACTTTATCTCATGCTCACATAAAATTTTAGCTGGGATTTCTCCTGCTAGGTGTACAGATTGTAACGATATAACAATTATTCTGCTTAACTTCGGAAAACCCTTGGTCCAGTGATGGGTTGGCTGAGGGAGCGATCTAGGTTCGATGAAGGTCGATTATACTTTTACAGGAGAAGGAAGCAAGGTTTCTGGCAATACTGCCTCATAGTAAACGAATAAATAAAAAAAATACACAGGCACCATGATATCTTATTATATTAAGAGTACGAAGCTTCACGGAAAAGTTATCAAAAGCTCCTCTTGAGCCGTTCCAAAATAAAAATTAAAATAAGTCGTAGAAGCAGACCTAGGAAAAATTGATTACCCGTAAACCTGTGTTATATTTCCAAACAGGATAAATTGAAATATTATATATTTGCCAACAAAGTAAGAGCTCTTGTTTTGCTAAAAGGCTTCAAAACATTGCAAGATAAATAAATTGATCGAAGTTTAAATCAGCTTAAAATTTCGCTTAACTGCAAGTCAACAAGGTATCTAACAAAAGTGATAAGGGGCAAGGAGTTGTATAATTAGGACAGTTACAAAGGTACAGAATTTTTAAACCTCTGTGAATGAATTAAATTAAAATCAAAAGTATTAATTAGCATTAACAAACAAAATTCGCAACAATTAATTAAATGTTAGGCACTGCCAATCTTCGACTATTCAGAAGATCCTCTAAGGTGCTCTTAATTATTAACATCCAGACAATGACGGTTATAAACAAGAAAAGGTAAATTCCTACCTTAATAATTCTTTGACTACTTAGCTGAATAAAACGAGCGCTTCAACTAATTTTTTGAAAGCTGGTGTAACGTAAATACCCCTGGATGTTTCCTACACCGAACAAAATTAGAAAAAGGTCGAGAAACCTGGAAATAAGCACCCCTTATTTGATGAAGGGATAACCACCAATAACTTAAGTTGTCATAACAAAGCGATATACGATTGTAAACTATTACAATTTCTCCAGTCATACAAAGAAACGGCAGCACCGAAGAATCTAACGGTTACAGATCAAAGGAAAGAATTAGAATAAAGTACTTCGATTTATTAAACTTTAAGTGTACTCACAAGTGAAAATTAACAACTACAAAACGGTGTCATCGGACCTTAACCTCTTATTTCTCTTGTGATAACCGAAAACGAAGTGCGTGGGTTTAAAATAAATCGCGCACTTAATTTAATTAAAAGAAATTTTAAAAGCCAAAGCCATGAAATTACTTAATAAGTTTAAACTGAAAACGCGGCAAACAATGTTCCAAGCTGAACGATATGCCGCGTTATTAGGAAGGATTGTAAGTATTGGTTCCAGTCTAATTGGAGGTCTAAGACTATCTTTGACAGGTATTTGCGCGTTGTCTGGTTCATATGCTCATACCTTGGTGGGTAACAGCAGTTCTGTGCAGGATTTAACAATACGTTGATGTTATCCAGTACTCTCCTGTATTCTTTCTTCTAGAATACCGTAGCGAATATTCTCATAGTTAGCTTCTATGGTTTTTACTTACCCTGCATGTATGTCTCTAACTATTAGAATCTTGGCTATTATTTCACTATTCGCTGGCAATGTTCATTTTCTTACAAATATTACTTTCATCTCTTAATCGCCTCATTGATGAATAAAAATTCCCTTGTCTTCCACTCCTAGGCTACCGCTGTCCAAAGTGTTCTCACGTAAAGTTTGTATCAACTTAGTAACCTATTCTTCCATAATCCCCCTATTGAATTTTGTGGCAGTCGCGGATTACTTATAATAAGTGATCCAAGTCATTGTTACATCATACATCATACATCGTTTGATATGTTTTCTTACATTTGACTCGATATCTTATATAGGCGGTCCAATGTGGCTTAATTTCTTCTCACTTTTCATAGTGAACAAAGATTATTCGTTGTTCTGGCACGCTAGTTTCTTTGATCGTAGTCATGAGAAAAGGGTTATTGATGAGGTTCTCAGATTTTTTAGCTATTTCTTCACATTTTGTTGTCAAATTTTTAATCTACTTTGAGCTGATTTAATTTTTTCTTCTAATTTATTTAAAATTTTTTCTTGCAATTTATTTTGATTTTGTGTAATTTATTCTTGTAGTATATTTTAAAATGTTAAATTAATTAATTCGTGTTATAATCTAGTTTGGTCGGAATACATTTTCTACCGCATTCCTAGTAGGGATTTCATATTTTTCTATGTAGCTATTGTAACTGTCCTATAAAACACTTAACACTGATTTTGATTTGTTATGTGTATTTTTTCATACGAGTTTAAAATCGCAATATTCAAAGTCCTGTTCTGACACGAGTTGTTACAAAATCTGCAAATTAATTAATTATTTGTTTGTTTGGTTCAATTTTTATCAGTTCACCATAAATTATATTTCTACACGGATTTATTTATTTATATAAACTATAGTTTATTTTGTTATATCTTAGTACAACAATATCAACTTCAAAACTAGCTAAGTTTGCCTTTGAAGTATGTCTTTATATGAAAACTGTAACTTCTGGAATATTCTGCAAAGGGAATAACATTATGACCCATTTAAGCTGGGTAATTTGATCTAGATAAATAATTCATTATGAGAATAACCACGGGGTGATTAATGATAAATTTCATTGATGATTTTATTACAATCGCTTCATTTCAAATTCCAATTATTTATTTCTTATTTAGCATCCTATTTTCTTTTGTGATACATTCAAATTACTTTATAATGTTTATTCAATTTTACAAATTGATATTGTACCTTACTTTATATAAAAAAGCAGTAAAGCAACTTCTCTATATCAAATTTTTCCTTTCAAAATTGCGCCTTTCAAAGCTTTGTACATGTAATCCTATATAAAAGAATCTTTCAATTTATGTGTTATTTACGAATTACTTTGATAACTATTCTCACAGGAAAAGTCGAAATCCTTCTTGGTAAAGCCGCTTTATTTAAAAATGCCTTTGTGAAGTCAAATAATTATTTAAAAATGTTTAGAACCATGATGTAAGTAAATAAAGTTTACAAAAGGAGTAAATTATGAAAACAAGGTACAACAGTCCTTATATATGTGTACTATAACTACAATTCATTGATTTTCTCAAACACTAGTGATAAAAAAGCATTACGCGATCTGCCTTTGCTTATTAAGGTGCCGATTTTTTTTTGAACCCAATATATGCTTTATAGGAATAAATAATATTATTTAATGAAGTTAGTTAGTTTTTTATAGGCGTAAAGTAGCTAGATAATAATAGACTAATCGCTGCAGAAATAATCAGCTGTTATGATAAATCACCATATATAAATAAATTTAGTAAAATTTTCAATTATTGATCCTACTGACAATAGTATATTAATGTGCTCTAGTTAATTATTTAGAGTACCATTTTAACTATACCGATTTTCAGTGCAATGGATGAAAAACTGTATGTGAAACGAATTACCGTAGAAAACTGAAAAATAAAGTTTAATAGTTAGCACAATATTTTATTACTTTAAACCTTGATATTGCATTAACAATAAAAATAACTAATAAGTAATATTAATCTTTTTTTAGTTACGTAATTTGAGGAACAAAAATATCCATAGCGCTCCATAGGGGAAGCTTCGGTGTTCTATTTTAACGATATACGAGGTTATCAGTATGTAATAGAATTAGCAAGCGAAAATGTAAATATTATCATGTTACAACCGTAATTACGTCTAATTTCAATCTTCACACTAATTTTAATTATTTTGTAACTTTCGGTAGGCAGAGTTGACATACGAGTACTTCAATTTAATTATTCTATTTGATAGAATTCTCTAGACACTTTTCATGGTTTTAAAATTAGCATTTCAGATTTTAAAAAGAATTGTTACGTATAATTAGTTTTAAAAAGCCAATTTTTCTATTTAAAGATATTTTTTAGATTAAAATGTACACTTTGCTATATACACAGTGGTTTTTTACTGAATAAAAGCAGTTACACTTAAGTGTAACTGACGGGATAAATTATCGTTTTCGTTTCTCACAGGTTTCTTTACTTTTGTTTGATAAAGATTACAGATTACAGATTACAAAAGCGCAAAATTTGTAAGGTTTAGATTATATCATTGAATAGCCTTACGGCGAGGCTACAGACGACTTTCTTTTTTTATTGCAACATTAACTTGAATCTATGTTAGTCTATATAGGTATACCGCATTAAATAACGTACTTTGCTTTAAAGTTATAGTTGTTGCATATTAAGACATATTTAAGTAAAATATGTTGTGCTGAATACGTATTACAATTTTGAATACATTTAAGTGAATTTGCGGTGATTACAAATCCATTTTCTTGTTGATGATTTCATTATCAAATGCAATTTACTCCGAGAAGATGCTGACTTAATATACTTTGCTGAGACCCCTTCCATGGCGGACCTTGTTTATCCTTGTGTATTAACTTTATAGAAAGTCACTTTCAAGACGGATCTATTTCCAACTTTTTTCTATCTAAGTCATTGTACATTAAAAAAATGATGGCCGACGTATTCCCACTAATACGATAGTCTGTGATTAATCGTTCAAAGAATCAGTACTTAGCGAGCTCTTTATTGTTTTAAATTATATTGTTCTTGCTCTTTTAAACAAATAATTATGACTTGAGCAGTAAAATTGTAGATAATATAAAATATTAACGTCACCACAACTTATGATGCAAGACAAAGTATAGCAAAAAGAGATTTTACGGAACAACTGATATAATTAAACTGTAGCTCATCCGCCATATTTGATTCAATATGTTATTGCCTCTAGATTAAGTTTTAATCCTTTTATCACATCTAGATCATATTCGTTGTTTATCCACCTTGGCAGTGTGCATAAAATAGTATATTAGATGACAAGTTTTATAAGACAAGTTTTTATTACACGACTTCAAGTTTAAAAACGAGCCTCAAAGAGACGAGTTTTCTAGACAAAAAGGTCTTGTGAAACTAGTTTTTTATACTACTTTATTTGTTTGCCTAAAATCTAGGAATAAACGCATTTTCTGGCATATAATTGCTTCAGGGAGTTTTGTGATCGTTGGTAGCATCTATAACCCGAGTTTTCGATGTTAAATTGCGGAGGCTAAACTCCGCTCAATTCCAGAGTCGCGCGCTATTAATTAAATCAAACGTTAAATGAATTGAGGAAAATGACGCTTTAACAGATCTCAATGATAATATAATTAATGAGGCCAATTTACTTGTGATTTAAAATATAGATCACTCGTATGTAACATAGAAACGATTCATCATTTAATAAATAAGGAAATACAGTATATCACAATGGTTAACAATATGTTGCTTTACCTCACAATATTTGATGTAACGATATAGTAAAAATGAAAACGAGTAATAATCGTAAGTGAATTTCGCAATAAGTAACCTGATTTACCCGCTGCGATAAAAGTCCTGGTGGTCCATAATGGCACGGATCAATCGGTTATGTTCCTGTCTCGAGGTGGAATCACCGAGAAAGATTGAAATATTTCATACTATAAGATGCAGGTAAATAAGTATAAGTAAATGAATTAATTAAAGCAATAAGACGACTAATCGTGTACTGTACTGAAATATGGATGTTACATTTAATTTTACTATTAAACCAAAAAAATTATAATCAAAGTGTTACTATAGCGAGAGTTACAGCAATTAGTAATGAATTACAGGTTCTTTGCCTTTTATATAAATTTAGATAGTCAAAAGTAAATGAAATAGAAGTAAAACCCAATTTAGAAAAATCCCTAATCTTTAAACGAAAGACTGCAAGTCCGTATAAATTGGTGGACACCCACATGAGAGAAATCGTACCTCAATACATTAAAGAAAAAGATTATCTAATTAATATAACTATTATATCAGAAATCAGGATTTAATACAACCGGTACGTTAATTTAATATGGAAAGATGTAATCTCCAACATGCTGTTGTGAAGTCAAGAAAAACTTGACATATGTTCTTAATCGTATTAGATAAAATGGAAATCAAAAATAGCAGTAGATAAACTGTAGTTGCAAACAGCAACCGAACACATCTCTGTTATATAATAGCCACTTACTTACTCACTTCTAATTATTTAGATATAAGGTACTTCAGTATCTTCAGGAACCATTTAGTTTCAGTGTAGAGACAAAACCGGCCTCCCCCTATCCTGCCAATGGACCTAGGCCCATTCTAAAAAAACGATATAAACTTAGCTCATCATTACGTAACAAAAACAAGCAATAGAAGCGGTCCCGGCTAGTAAATGACACACACACACACACACACACGCACGCACGCACGCACGCACGCACGCACGCACGCACGCACGCACGCACGCACGCACGCACGCACGCACGCCCGCACGCACGCACGCACGCAC
>JAHWXV010407775.1:0-12262 GCA_024586415.1 Phrixothrix hirtus | reverse complement strand
TTTAAATAACTGAAGTTCCTACATTTGAATTTGTTACTGGTCACGTGGGGTTCGGGATTAAATGAAGGCACAGTATATATATATATATATATATATATAGACATAAGACAAACTTGTGTGTTGTCTCGCACGAGATTTTTTTAAAAAGATAGGTAATTACCAAAAAATCACTATGGAATAAATCCCTTGTCTGCATTTAGAAAATAGCTGAAGATTGGTTGAATTAATTTTGATATTCTAAAATTATACTAGAATTCACAACGTTACCATTTAACTAACTCTATGTCTCTTCCCATTTACAAAATACCTATAGTGAACGTCGAATAACACATACCTCGCATAATCATATTTCATCGAATAAGAAAATTAAAATAACATACAAATTTTAGGGGAACATAGCTGGACGCATTTTCAGTCTTCTTGGAAAGCGAGTTTCCTTGGATCAGTGAAGGGAAGCTAAGCGCTGTGCAATATGCAATCTTTGTAAAAAAGACTTTTTATTGGGATCGATGGGTCGCTCAGTCACCACTAGTCATGTCCGAGGTCGAAAATATAAAGAATATAGTAACAATGTGCTGAAGTCTATTTATTTAGAAACCTTTTTAACAATAAATAACAATATAGTTACATCACCACTAGCAATTTCTAAACCCATTATCACAAAAAAATGTTGATATGCATGCACCATCATAAACACTTTCCAACTTTATCGTAAAGCATGAGGTAACAAAAGCAGAGCCCCTGTGGTGTTTATATACAGCCTTTACCCATAATTCTCATCGATATTTAGGGCTCAGCGTAAAAGTGTTTAAAGAGATGCTTCCTGGTAGTAAGGTGGCAGCTGAAATAATATTGGGAAGAAAGAAAATATCATATATAATTATTTACGGTTAGCTCCTTATTGTAAAACCACCTTACAAGAACAAAAAAATGTAACTCATATGTTCTTGGTTTTGATGAAAGCTTTAATAAAATTGCCCAAAAACAGAAAATGGATTTGCATATACATTTTTGGGATGAAACTCAAAATCAAGTAACTACTCGTTACTATACATCAATATTTTTAAATCACTCTAAAGCTGAAGATTTCCTTAGTTCTATAAAGGAAGGATTGGGTGTTTTGAATCTTTCAAAAATAATTCAGTTTTCCATAGATGGGCCAAATGTAAATAAATGAATGTTTAATTTTATAAAAGTGAATTTCAAGGAAATGTCGAGAATATACAATTACTAGACATTGGCATACAGTTTGTAGCCAATGAATGTTGCTTTTAAAACTCGCATTCAAAAAAAGACTGGCATCTTCTTTTTTGTTTTTTAGACGCTCATATTATTTATTTAAAGGTAGACCTGCTCGCCGTGGAATATACACATGTAGCACTGATCGTCCGATTTTCCTCTCAATTTTTTTAATATTCGTTGGTTGGAAAATGTTAATGTGGCAAAAAGATGTCAAAATACATTTAAATATTTAATAGAATATGTAAATTTGGTTAGTGTTGCAGGTGATGAACTATCATACTATAATTTCCAAATTGTTGCGAAAGCTGTTCAAGATAAACTTTTACCTACAAATCTGTCTTTCTTTAAGTCGTTTGCTGAAGATTTAGAGTCATTTCTAAGAGAATTTCAATCTGATGCACCATTGATTCCATTTATTTATACTAATATTTTACAAATTGAGAAAACATGCATGGAAAGAATTGTCAAATCAGAAATTTTGGCGTGTATTCCTTTACATGAAATTAATGTTTAAAATAATAGACAGATCTTTTTCTATCTTAAAATATGCCAAAAATTTTGATCTTAGTTATGCAGTTAGGGCTGCATTAAGACTATGTAAAGGAGTTACTAAAAAGGAAGTTCTAGTATTTCGTCAAGAATGTCGTAACTGTCTCCAATATTTAGTGTTTGAATTACCATAGAAAAGTCCTCTAAAATATCCCTTCACTGAAGCTCTCCTATTTTTGAATCCTTGTAAAATAGTTTTTTCAAAAGAAACTGCTGTAAAATATTTAACAACTGCTCTTGATATTGTATTAAATGCAAATTTATTAACTCCAAATGTTATACAAAATGCTGATCGAGAATACCGAATACTTACTGCCGAAGAAGGAACTATTTGTGAAATGCAAACTTACTCTAGGGGAGAGCAAAGATTACACGATTTTTGAATATCTGTTTTAGATAAAACCTCTTATACAGAAAATCTGAAAAAGGTAGTTAAAATATGACTCACTCTTTCCCACGGAAATGCTAATTTAGAGAGAGGTTTTTCAGTTAATGGGGAAATTATTTCAGAAAATATGAGAAATGAGTGTATCATTTCTCAGTGTCTTGTATGTGACGCAGTAATATCAGCCGGAGGACTTTCTAAAATGAAATTTATCAAGGTAATGTTTTAGTCGATAAGGAATGCTAGTAGCAGGTACTACAAGTTTTGGAATACCGGAAAAGGCAGCAAACAGTCGAAAAGGGAATCGCAACAGGAAAGTGAAGAGTTTAGTATTTGGCAAGATAACTGGAAAATAAAAAGAAGAAAATTGTGCTGGACTGCCAAAAAAAGTTACAGTTATTGAAGAGTAAATAAAAAAAATTCAACAGTAAACATTAAAATAATATTGAAAATGTAAGTTTTAATAAAGTTTTCGATGTTGTATCTATTTTATAATTACTTATTAGCTATTATAATTCCTTATTCATTGATTAAAAATGCGTCAAATTTAATGTTTACTGAGAGTTTCATAGAAAATATCACTGCTTTTATCGGCAAATAAAATTTTATGCCTTGAATATTTTGAAAATAGCCTGAAAAAGCCTCGAAAAGGTCGGGAATTTCAATAACATAAATTAGTAGACACCCTGATATAAGCACTATATTATTACAACACATTTTCTTCAGAGAGAGAGCTAATATTATTTAGGTATTGTTAAAAATCAATGATATAAGATAAGAGATTCTCTATATTTTTATATTTCAATGATAACTGGCAAATATTGGCTTTCATACAGAAAAAACTCTTTTCAAATGATATAGTGTGCAAAAAATGGATTCACGCCTTAAATAAATATTTGGGGTTAAGTGGATTAATACATCAAGTTAACCCCAGATTTGGTTAAATTACTTAACCCCTTGATTACTATAATTAATCAAAAATTGTAAAATGTGACGTACACAAACTGCTTTTAATTTCTTCCATCGCTTCCGCAAACAATAACTTATAAATCATGTTTTCACTAAGTAACTCTCCGACATTTGTTTTACTTACGATTATCTCTTTACTACACTAACATAACAAAATAATTTATTACTAACACTACAATATGTTCATTTTAACACTGATTTGAAACCTATGTTACAATCACTAGAGTAAACAAAGTACTGTAACCCCATGCATCAGGGACAGTAAAAAATAACTTTGAATCAAATTGGATAATTTAGGTTTGTATAATTGTAATTAACTTCTATACCTATTTAACCCGTCCCTCTACTATATATTTAATTTCGTTACTGCATTAAAAAATTATATTTGGTTTATTGATAGAACCTATTGCTATTGTTTATTACCTCTAGAAGATACTTTCACAGATTTCGCTTTTGTTAGGTTCATATTCTATTTAGATTACTTTCTGTAAGTTGTGTATAATACCTCAAGTAGGAAATCGTCGCAATATCGCCTAGTAACATAGTTTGAAAGAGCTATGATAGTGGGCTTGTGTGAAACCGAAGCTGCCTTTAGAGAAGTTATTGCAAAGGCCGACCAAAATTTGTCATAGTCATCTGATGCCATGGCACCTGGACGGAGAAAGATTGTAACAGATGTCGTTAAACCACATAGATCTTTAGAAACAGACTGCCTGTAAGTCAAGTAAAATATGTATCGAAGAAAGAGCTCAGTAGGCTTCTTTATGACTTACCCTACTTAGTAATCTCCTAGGGACCGCGGCCATCGGGACTACAAGTAGCAATCAATTATCTAGATTTTTGTCTGGGTGTACCTAGATGCGATCAACGCAGGAAATTAGACTGTTTTGTTATTCATTCAGTATATCATGACTGCACTATGTAAAAGACGCTTCGTAAGAATATCCCTCATCTATATCAGAAGGACTGCAGCAGTCCTGTTCCAACAGGACAATACTCGATCTCATGTTTTCAATAAGAGACAGACATTGCATTCAAGAAGATCTGACTTTTTGTTATTAGAATAATTATGGCATTTGGTATGAAGACAGATCGACAATTTACTCCATGCTCTTCCTTTAACTTTCTTGAGGTTCTCTACCTCAAGATGAAATTAATCATCCACTAAGAGTGTATAATGCGAAGATGAGGAGCATTACATTAATATTCTTGTCTGCTAGCTTTGAAAGTTTTTCTTGGAAATTTACTCGGTTAATACTATATCCAAAATAAGTATATACAGCAAGCTTTATTTAAAGATCTCACCCATTCCAGGCTATACATTTTCGATGGAAATTGATGTACATCCTACTGTTGCCTAATTTTTCCAGATTTATTTCAATAATTCATCTTCTTTGGTCGAACTACGTGTTCTTACATTTTCATAAGATTTTTACATTTATTTTCTGCCGCCATTTCTTCAATTCCTCTATCTTTAAATTTCCTATTACTTTTACTTAAGTGTTCCTATAGCTACCGCTTGTTTGTCGCTGTAAACACTAGATTGATTCTTGGTCACTTCCTCAAGTACATTATGCATTCTTGCTTCTTTTACTGTGAACAATCCGACCATTCTTTTTCTCGGGTTGCTCCTTCTAGTTATACGATAGCCGAATTTTGCACAACCTCTTCTATTTTAAACCATTTATTGAGTACAACATTAGTTTTTCTCATGCTTATGGTTAGTGTGTATTATGAATGCTACTTATCTCTAGCATTATTGTAGCTACCAAATCGAAACTCTCGGCATTATTGTCGTTTTTCCCAAACAAATCTTCATTTCTAATTTAAGTAATGATACGTTCAGAATAATAATGTAGGGTTATATACTATACATTGTTGCACAAACTTACGTTTGTGTAACACAAACATCTTTTATAAATCAAATGCAAGATGCTGGTGTAACCTCACGTTCATTTACAAAACGTTCACTTGATACGGCTCTCCACCAGTTCATATCTTAGGAGGATAAGTGAATGTTAGAAGAAATTACCGTAATAGGGAATACCGTTTTTAAGTACCATGAACTTTTAATAATTACTATTAGTTAATTAACAGAATATTTTTCAGACTAATACTCAAACATACGCTGTTATAAATACAAGTAAGTTAAATAATAACCATGGGAAGTTGTATAATTTGTTGTATAAATAAGAAACCAGAATAACAAGAACGGCTTAATTATCACGATAAGCTAAATATAAAAATTGAGAATAATTGACAATTTTTAATACCCGACTGTGCTGATGTAAATTGAAAGGCGCTACTCTAATGGATACAACTCAAACAATACACATGCGTTCGCCTTCTGGTGGCAAATGAAGTAGGTCAGTAATTCGACATCGAATGCAGATCCGTCTGTAGACTGATGTTAAAATAAAGGTTTTTCTCTAATAAATTCGAATTTATTAGAAAGAAAATTGAATAAGTAATCCATGCAGATATAGTCAATTAAGAGGCATCGGTTTTTCTCCAACGCAAAAGCAAAGATTGCATACGGACAGACTAATTACTGTCTAAAAATATTAAAATGGTAGCATGGGCGAATCTCGCGTGAACTTCCGTTATAATCACTGAATTAACAATTAGCTACTTTGCTAAATAGATAGCTGAACTGAATGTAGTTTGTGATAATTCATAATAAATTATTGTATTTAAAATATCTCAATCAAGAGTGACTTTGAAATATTTTGAAGTATCCTCGCAATATCGTAGCAATCAAAATAAATCAGTCTCGAAAATATGTTTGAGGCTCACATGAAAAGCAAGTGATTAACAAATGGTAACAGACAACCGTCAGCAGTTCCACAATCGGTGACATAATTCTGATTGCAAATCCACTATTAGTTGCGCCTTAATTATAATTTAACATCATTAGCAAAATAAATACAAAGTCTATTCAAACATATTAAATGCAGCCATCGGTGAAAATTATAGATAGCAAATCAGGGTCGCCGTCAACGAACAAAGGTTGACGGGATCATACGGAGCAGAATAGTAATAAAATAATACAACTCGCCCGGAAACGCGGTATGCAATAATTAAATGAATAACGTTCGCCTTACAGCCAAACTCTCTCCAGAGATTTACTTCTACTGATATCTATAAAATAATGAAGTTTAAGTAAATTAGAATTTTACGTATGGTATAAGAAATATAAACCGAAACAGAGAAAAAGGCATCAGGGGATCAGGGGATTCAATTCGGGATATACTGGGTGTCCCAGAATGTTCATTCCAGCGAATAACTCGGTTATGGCAAGAGCAAAAATTTTGATTTTTAGACGTTATGCATTAGTCGCAAGGGAGTTTAAATATGGATCCATACATTGGCCTGCACGGTCATCAGGTCTTACCCCTATGGACTTCCTCCATTGGGCTTATCTACTCCGACTGTTAATTTAGAAGACACGCAAAACAAAGTCCGTGTCAAAGGGTAACACCGGAAATGATACTGTAGCATGCACAAGAACTTTATTACATAGACTTGAGGCATGTGTAACACAAAATGGGCAACAGTTTGAACACGTTATAGTTATTTTGTGGTTTGGTGTAAAAATTTTACGTTATTTAGTTATTACTTATTCCTTTTTTTGATTATTTGAGTTAAAAATATCTTAAGTTTGGTATCGTTGCATTCTAAATAGAACAGGATTTTTATTGAGATGGCAATATATAGGGTGTTCTATTTGACTTTTCAAATTTGACATTGACAGCAACAACCTAAACGTCAAAGTAAAGACCTTTGTTTACAGTTCTCAACTCCCTTAGGACTAATGCATAACCACCAAAAATCAAAAGTTTTCTCTTGTCTTAACGGAGTTATTAGATGGAGTGAACCTTGTGGGACACCGGGTATATGTAATCAATTTGCATAATGGATGTAGCTATAATTAGAAACTTTAAATTTTTGATATTAGATTTTCCATACCAAAATAAAGGAGTAACGCGCTGCCTCAAAGACTAGATCAATACTACTTTTGCAACGCGTAATACCACTTGCTTCGCACTCCTGATGGCTACATCTGCCTTGTTTGAACTTAAATTATTAAAATTTAAACGTTATCAATTAAATCGTACTTGTTATTATGGCTTAAAATAGAAATAAAAATAAGAGCATAGATAAATTGTACAATACAGGGAAATGATGCGTCAAGACTTCAAGATGTGATTTCTCATAAAAAATTAGTGCAACAAAGTCCTACAGCATTTCCTCAAAAACTCAATACTAACGGAGATAAGGTGTGTCAAAAAAAAGTTTCTTTAGATTTCCTTGAGTAACTTTTTATTAGTGGTTTGATTTCTTTCGTATTTTTCACATGTATTACTAATACTCTTGTAGATTTACGTTCCAAATTTGATGCATATACTTCAGTGCCAAAGGACCTAACCTGACCTTAAACCTCGATCTATGGCCCACAACTTTGTTGTTTTTACCGCTTTAGAAATGTAAATAGCAGCACGTTAAAGAGCATCAAAGACTCTTAAAAGGAGTATCTCTTATTTCCATACAATAAAGTGAACCGTTTCTGAGAAAAAAGGCTTTAAGTATTTTCATGCATAAATGCTGTTTTAAAATAATTTTTATGATTTATAAAGAATGCTTTAAAAAAAAATAGCATGAAGTTGCATTAACAACTTTTGACAGATATGTTCATGTGAATTTTTCTATCGTGATCATTTGTGTGTGATAAGCATTGTGATTAAATCTGATAAAATTAATAATAATTATTATTATATTCAATATTAAAATGTTGAGCTACGCGACATGCATTATTATTATGTCTTAGCTGCATGAAATGCATCAAGAGTAAGACGTTTGTATCTAGGTGCATTTCCAAATAGAAGGATACCACGATTGTAGTTGGTCAGTACTATCCATCAGGTAAGTTTGACTCTTTTAAGACGAGGCTATTTAATGTCGGCCGCAAAAGAAGTACTCAAACTCCTGGGGCCGAAGTTCATGTTTTGGCCGAGGTTGATAATAGTCCTGATCTAAGCGTCAGGTTGATTGAATCGCAGGGAAATATTCCAAAAACCTCAGTCTATGATATTTTACACGAACAACTGCTCCATCCATTCCATTATCAAAAGGTGCAAGCCTTGCACCCTGGAGATGCCATTGCGCAACTGGATTTCTGCAGGACAGATAAATCTCCATGATGGAAACAGACATTTTATCAATTCCATCCTTTTCGCGGATGAAGCTGAATTCAGGCATGATGGTGTAACAAATCTATATAATAAACGTTGGTGTGACGAGAATCCTCATTTAGTGGTGGAACGTAGATTACCGAATAAATTTTCTGTGAATGTATGGGCTGGCATCGTGGGAGATCATTTAATTGTGCTACATTGCCACGAAATATAGCTCAATAGCAAAGAGGTAGAGTAGGGGCTATGGTGTAACTGATGATGGTAAAAAGTTGTTTATAGAATGCACTTCTCAGTGTATACCTTCTGGCTCGAATTAAGTCGACGTCTTCTTAAGATAAAAATAAAGAAGAGTACAGAATAAATAGGACGCCAGTCGTTCATTTTTACAGTCACAAGAAACGCCTGAACGGCAAGCTGTTCACTTAGATAAACTTATTTGCAGCATGAACTTAGCATCTTGAACTGTAGACCTAAGAAAGGAAACTCTGTCAAATTATGACAAGATAATTCAATAAATAAGTAGTTATTTATTCAAACACCCAGTAGAATATTCACAAATTGCATAATATCATATAAACAAATAGAATAAAGTAAGTAATAACGGTAAATGTATGTCCTAGTTAGGGACGCATTAAAAATCAAAAAGGATATCTGAATTGCTTTCTACAGATCAAAGATAACCTAGAATTATTGAATTACAACTGAAAGACTCAGTAACATTAACTATAAATCCTAGTAAAGGATATATCTGACAATTAAGCAGGATGAATGGAATGCCTTTTATAGATCAAAGCTAACCTAGAATTGTTCGATGATACCTCCTATAGAACGGGTACAGTACAACGTTAATTCAACGCTAAATAATTTAGCATCAGTAAATAAGTTACGTAGAACAATACGTAATATGAAGTGACGTGAAAGGATAAGATATATTAACAAAAAAAAGAAAATTTAAAGAGCTTAAAAGCGTTAATTATTTATTAAATGAGCATTGAGACTAATAGCGTCAATTTAATTTACAAGCGTCAGTTAATCCTCAGAGTGAGAATGGTATGAACCCGAGTTAGTGAAATGCAAAAGTATACGCTAACCAATTATGCAAAAGCTGTAACAGGAAAAAACTATGTTAAAATAAAGTACGTTAAATTTATATCATAAGTGATAAAGGTTGGCGTCTCATACCTTTTTCTCTAGAGAAATCCATACCTATGCTGCATAAAGTAATCGAGCGTAACTGGTATATGATTAAAGAATTTAATACCAATATTTTTAAGTCTAAAAAGTAAAGAAGTTTTTTTCTTATTTTGCAATTATTTAAAAGCTATTAAATATTCCATTCAAATAACACAAAATTAAATACGATAAGCAAAGCAAAGCGAAGCAATTATTTTACATTTAAAACAAAATCAGATTAGAAAGGCAGCAAATAACTATTGCTACATAATGTAGAATTTATACTTAATTGGTAACTAAACGAATTGAGTATGTTGGTTGATGTCACATGTGGGAAAACAGGATACGAAACTATGGACAAGTCGAAAACATTGTCCCAGCAATTTATGAGAAATGATAGAATTTAAGATTTTTTTGTACTACCTTAAGATCTTCATTTGGAATTAACAGACCACCAACCTGTATATCTTCCGTTCAGATTTAATTGATTAAAATCGCCCATAACAACGTAGCGAGTAGAAATGGAGGAATGTATCCCACCAGTCAAGCTAAAAAGAATAGACCAAAGCGTAATTAGTTCTTACCGTTGTATCAAACGGTCAACGCATGTTTTTCTTTTTAAATTACACCAGCAAAGAATAATCGACAATTCACATCGTACGTTTGTATTTTAGTAAATCTGAACTACAAGTATTCATTTTCAAGGCAGTCTACGACCGAAGAATTAGCAAATAAAACGTAAGATAAGAAAACGTATTTTAACCAAATCGAAGTTTTAAAGCCAATTTTATGTTTACAATCTTTGTCCCTAGACGGCAGCACATACCAGATAAATAAATTATATTTAATAATTTTCCTAAATTAGACTTATTAATTAACAACAATTTTCATTTCTGAAGTACAAATATAAGAGAAAGAATTATTTACTAAGTTACACATATTGAAACATATCCAAAACGGATTTTCAACTTTTAAATATCCCCATTCTATACACATTTGACCTAAAAGAAATTATAATACATATGTACAGGGCATACTCAAATGAATACTCAAAAATTATTAATGAATATCTACAAGTCAATGTGAGATCGTGACAACGTTTCTTCCCACAAAGGGTTGATGATGAGGGTTATCTACACTTTCTACAAAATGGTCTTCCCGTTTTGTTAGAAGACGTTCCTCTTGAAGTGCGGCTTGAAATGTGGTTGCTGGATGATGGTGCACCGCGTCATTACAGTTTAGCGGTGAGGGAGTATCTCAATGAAATTTTTCCTGAGATGTCGATAGGGTGCGGTGAATTCATATAGTGGGCTGCCAGATCGCCCGACTTGAACCCGGTTGACTTTTTCCTTAAGGGCTATGTTAAGTTATTGGTATATAGAACTCCTGTGGATAACGTGAAATAGCTGAGGCAAAGAATTATTGACAGTTTTGCATTACTAAGAACAAAGTGGGCATAACTTTCATAGTTCGTCGCAACTTTCTGACAAGAATAAATTTGTGTGTTGAAATGGAAGGACGACATTTCGAGAACTTACTGTAAGAACGTCGAGTACACGTTGTGTATTTTGTAGTGATTAGCAAAAATTTTAATAACGCAGTTAGTGAATAAATTTTGTATTGATGCGTTGAGACTGTGAAAATAGTTTAAAGCAGCATTGATGTATGAAAATATTTAAAGTCGTTTTTCTCAGAAACTATACATTTTATCGTATCGAAATAAGAGATAATTGTTTTAAGAATTTTTGATACTCTTCAATATGGTGCTATTAAAATTTCTAAAGTGGTAGAAATAAAAAAGCTGTGGGCCAAAGATCGAAGGTTAAGTTCAGGTTAGGCCCTTTGGCACTGGAGTATGTGCATCATATTTGGAAAGTAAATCTGCAAGGACACTCGTAATACATGCAGAAAATACAAAATAAATCAAACCACTAATAAAAAAGTTATTCAAGGAAACCCAAAACAAAATTTTTTTCTTTGACACACTGTATCTCCGTTAATGTTGAGTTTTTCAAAAAATGTTATAGGACTCTGTGGTACTAATTTCTTGCGATAAATCACCTCCTGAAGTCTTGATGCATTATTTCTGGACACCCTATATAGTGTAATATAAATCGTTGAATTACAAATAGAAAGTAATTCAATCCAATCCAAAAATGAAAATAAGATTGCATATATCAAATGTACAACTAAAATAAGTAATTATGTTTACAAATTATGACTAGGATGTCCTAAAACAATAGTTGAGGTCGCATGTAGCCCGCGGATTACTAATTTTTGATTTCTACCTTGAACATAAAATTGTTTATCATTTTCAGTGTTTTGCTATTTTTACTTTCTCTTACGTACATGAAATATAAGTATAGAGAAAGTCTTGTTTTCGGTCAAAAGTTTCGATGTCCCGTTTTTAGCAGAAATACACGTTTTTAGGTCCCCTGAAACCGAAAAACATATCTTTAGAAACTAGTCTGTGTGCTCGTGTGTGCGTGTGCACGTTTGTGCGTGTATTTGTGTACGTCTGCGTATGCGTGAAATTAAAATAATAATTTATTATTTTAATTTCAAAATTTTCTCATTAATTTTTACATCGTTATTGTTCATTTTATATTTATCATAGTATTATATTTGTAACATGAAATAACTTTAATTTTATGTTCATTCTGATGATGGTATTACTTTTTTAAAAAAGTTAAATTACCGAAGCAATTGTTAATTTAATAAAATAAAATATAAATTTGGGCGAAGACCT
>JAHWXV010407736.1:0-11631 GCA_024586415.1 Phrixothrix hirtus | reverse complement strand
TATATATATATATATATATATATATATATATATATATATATATACATATAACACCAAGAAGCGATTGGAAGTTCTGGATGGAATTTGGTAGAAATATTCACCTATGTTATAGTAATAAATGATCAAAATTTGGAAGGAAAACCTTTATTGGTTAAACAAAATTTTATAATAATTGTTGATAATGTGCGGTGCGGCCTCTCTGATTTACACATTCATTTACTCGCCGAGGTATTGATTGAAAAAGGTAGTTTATCCCGTCTTGAGGTATTACCTCCCAAGCAAAGGGAGGTGAGGGTGAAAAAGAATCTGGGCTTGCTCAAAGAGGTTCAAGGAAAACCTTGCTACATGGGATAATGGATTTTCGAGCTCTTGCAAGTACGGCAGAAGATGTGTTTCAACCACCTACGCGATATATCGTTTTGATGTCATATTGCCTCGATTGAACACCAAGAGGGACTTGCTGCCATAATTAATCACACCCCAAACCATAATCCCCACAGTGCGCTGTACGTGCCTCTCAACTGTAAATCGAAGATTCCGTCGTTCGCCCTGTCTACTTCTGACTCTCATACAGCCGTCGTGTATTCCTAAACAAAATATAGATTCGTCACTAAAGACATTACGTCATTCAAGATTCCAGTGAGATCGTTCATTACACCATTGTAACCGTTGCTGGCAATGTTCTGCAGTCAAAGGAAGCACGAGTTGCGCACGATATCATGTTAACCCAAAACTTTGGATTCGGCGATAAACTGTTCTAAGGATTACAAGGCGGCCTTCTTTATCAAACCATTGGTTACCAACTGCCCGAGTAAAGGAAAATCGTTCTCCAAATGCCAATTGTCTTAAGCGACGATCTTGACGCTCATTCGTTCTTATTGAATCCCCGGTTCCCTTTTTTGCGATGTTTCTAGCCATATTTATACCATGCGCGACACACTCGCATTACAGTAGACCGATTTATATTTACACGGCTAGCAATTTCCCGAAATTAAGAACCAGCTTCGCGCAAACCAATAATTCAACCTATATCAAATTCGCTTAATTGATGGTAATATCCTTGTTGTTGTACTCTAGGCATGATGAAACAAACAAAACACATTAACAAACGAACAACAACCAAAATAATGTTAATTAAGAATGAAAAAGGACAACAAATCGTACGAAAATCAGACCGATAAAGTTAGCAAAAAATTATAACAACTGTCAAATGCGATGTTATCACATTACCACTTGATCTCAAAAGTTAATCAATTATTACTTTATGTCACCCCAATAGATCTATCAACGTTGATTAAGAAATTTCTACTCCTTCTTGGTGTTGCAATTTCTATGTTACTGAGTATACTTTAATAATGTAAGAAAAATAACGAATTTACTCATTGAAATTGATCACGTTACCATTAATAACTGCGACATCAGAATGCGCCACATGCAAATCCCAAAATCTGCACCGACCTGCGCAGAATTTTGATACATTGTATCAAATTGCAAAGATAGACACACTTTGATTAAAATAGAGTAACGTTAACTGCGACAACTATAAAATTTAATATTATTAAAATAATTAACGACAGATCTTCTCAAACTAAGTATTACTATATTCTTAAAATAGTTACAATTTTAAATTCATTTAACTCAAACTTTGAGGATAAATAATTCTCTTTTTGAAAACTATAAAAATTAGAATCAATAGAACGAAACATTGTGCTAGTTTTTAACTAAATTAAAACTAAAACATGTTAAAGCTACAGGAAATTAAATTCATTACTAACCTTATAATATGAAGGCTGTGCTAAAATATATGGTACGACAATTGAAGTCGTAACAAATTGTAAACTTATTACTCCGCCTTAGTTTGCAGTAATTACATTAATGTGTATATACTCTGATTCTTTCTCGTTTAAATTATATTGTTGTTATATAATTTATTTTGTTTATTTATAATACAAGTAAACATTTATTTCAACTAAATAAACCAATAGCTCTACTTAACTACTATCTCAATTCTTGCCATCTTCAAAGCGGCTATAGCAGAATACTTGTATACCCAGTTAATTATCTAAATCTGTTGGAACACCCTGAGATAGCTAGTCAAAGTGTACCCTATTCTACATTATATTTTTAATAACAACGAGGAAGGATTACAAATTTGTCAGGCCTAAAACTATCAGAAATGGTGATATAAGTGCGTAAAAAGGAAAGATGAAAAGTAATGGAAAGCTAGACTTTAAGATGTAGTGCCTTCTTATAACAATTGTGAACACCCATTTAAGCAACCGTTTGGTTTTTATTTTCAAGTTATTTAATTGTTATTCAATTACATGACATAGGGTTTTTTAAGTTTGACAATTGTACGTCTTTTCTTTATAGATTCAAAATTAAAGAATGCAACTTAATTCACCGACCACCATTAGTTATCAAAAGCAGTAGTTAGTCAATAACCAGCTTTCTAAATGAACCTTGAACACCAAAGATATCTTTTACTTTTCCCGGTCTTTTGCTTTCATCGACACCAAACTGGGAATCACGCTGAAACCATTCTCGATAACTTTCAACCTTTTGTTTCCAAAACGCTAAAAAATATTTATTTTATTAATAAGTAATTGTATTTCTCAAATTGTACCGGTTATTTCATTTAAGGTGTATCCCTCTCCACCATATTCCTTAGGTAGAATAGAGTTTGGAATTACTTCATATAAATTATTAAAATTTTCGGTGCTATAAACTTTTACCTAAAAGTATTTAATTTTAGTGCTTGCAACAGGATTGCTTATAAGAGGCGATATTTCCGCCTCCTTTTAAATTTATCTGCTTTTTAATTACTTTAGATACTATTGTAGTAACAAAGGTACCATAGAAAATAACAATAGGATAAATTTAAATGGAGGTGGAAGATTAATATTTATTATATGAGAGACAAATAAGGAGATTAATATACGAACACGTCGTTTTAATTTGTCATTTATTAACAATGATACCATTGTTATAAATGGCTCACAAATTGAAGATACATTGACAATATGGAACGCTTTTGGTCTGGTAGGGTATGAATCTTGAAGGCAAACTACTAATTTCTTGCACAACGTTGGCGTGACTTGAGCCATATGATTTAAAGTCATTCCTTTCAGATCAAGTAAAATCTGTTGTCCTGAAATTACAAATGCGTCATCTTCATTTAATACAATATCAATAATCATTAGTGCTGTTTTTATAACAGACACAAATTTTATTTTTGAAGGGTTTATATCTTGACAACGTAATAAAAATAGACGATCCTGTATTGAAGCATTTGTATTTGGTAAAGGAAGAAATGTTCTAGAACATAAACTTTAATAAAAATAAAATAGAGTTGCCAATAAACAATACCCTAGCTTTAAAACTTCCTGGATATCAGTTTCTAAAGGGTCGCGAGACAGATAAAATTCAGATAGAGCCGTCTTAATACTATAAAACATATCCAATTTTTCTTTAGTGCGTTGTAATTGAAACTTACATCCTCGTAAAAAAATTAATAACCAATGATCATCTAAAATGTACAAATGGAAAACTGTTATCAATAAAATGATAAATACTTAATAAATAATGAATTACCAGTTCTCGCCTTAATATGGGCTTGTTGTTGCAACCATTCTCTAAGAGATACCAGATCTTCTTCTGTTTGAGAAGAAATTTCACTTAAATCTTTTTGAGCCATTATCATTCACGATTATAGTAAACTATATATTCGATGTTCATGATCATATATAGCAAGTGAAAACGCCTTGAAGTAAAATATTTGAAATATATTTTTAGAAATTATATTAGGATTTTATGGTTATGCAAAATTTCATTGAAAGCTTTATCTTGTTAATTGGTAATAAACTAAATTAGAACAATTAAATTTATTACTTTAAAGGTAAGTATTGTAATAACTATAAAAATACATTCGTATATAGGATGAGTCAGTAGCATTCCCCAGCAGGACTCCTCGGGATCGGTAAGGGATGCCGTTTTCGGAAAAATACACGCAACCATATACAAGATATCAACCTTAAACAAACTTTTTGATTTACAACGATAAAAATAGTAAATTAAAAGCTATAAATTTGTTATGAAAAAAGTATATATAACTTTATTTTATTAGGAACACATATCATTAGGTGCTACTTCTTATTTATACTTTTCTGATCTATTCGACATTTTACATTCGAATGTGATATCTCTTATGTTGACTCACCCTTATACGACCTAAATATTCTACCAACCAATTAAAACTTATTGAATTCAAACTGAACTACTTACTGCTCATACGCAAATTGCCAATATATTTTCAACTTGTGGGGCTCTTTTTGCTCTCTAAAGCTAAGGTCACACACACAGCTACTTTTGCTGCCATGATTATTAAAAACAGCGCCACTTATACTGAGTGAATACCTGTGAACCCAAGAAGTAGCGTATGCAATCCGGCTGCTCGCAACTCTTATTTGCTGGGCGTAGCCTGAATAATAATATGAATAACATTAATCAATGCTGCAATCACAGTAAAAAAAATACTCATTTGGCTGAAACTTTTGCTGCGATTGCGGGTGCAGCAAATGGTTTGTTTATGTAGTTATATCAAATTTCAAGTATGATACAGTACGTGACATTCTAAATACATTTGTAAGACGACGTGTAGGTATTTATCCATGTTGTACTACTACACGCATTTGTACTCGTACACGAAAACGAAAACAACAATTTATTTATGTAAAGTGACTTTATCATTCACATACATACATGTAGATGAATAGATAATCTAAGATATTTTTATATATTCAATGATTTACATTAAAATAGACAATTTTACACTGTACATTTTGTACTATACAAATCATATTTAATAAAATGCAATTCGCAAGCAGAACGATTCAACACCATAATCGTGCTGCGAAGTATAAATGCAGCAAAAGCTGCGCGCTCAGTGTGAACAGCTCTGCAGCCCTTTTTTAGAAACGCGGCTTTTTTAAGTAGCCGCAGCAAAAAGTTGCATGCTATGTACTACTTTTGGTCTGTGTGTGAACACGATCTGCAACCTTTACAGCCTCAATTAAAAAATTGTGCAGTAAAAGTATTAGTCTATGAACTTAGTTTAAGATCACTTTTTTGTAAATACATGACTATCTTGCTTATAATATATCCAAAATCAATCACAACCAACAATGGATACGTTAAGAAATTTTCTTATTCGTACCTGGATACATCAAATAGTATACAGAAACATTTTTGTACTATGCCACTTTTTACAACTATAAAAATTAAATCCGACATCCTAATTTTGACATGTGTGTATCATTTATTATGGTGTTCTTCCTTTGGAGACGCTAAAGTAATTATTTCGATAGTTTAGCAATGTATTGACATCTATCGATATCACTCAAAATCAGAGAAATGTTTTCAGAGAGGAATATTGCAAGGAAAACTCTCATCTATACGTGAATAATTGAAAGTCATCATCGTCGATCAACAATACAACCGTTGCTACTGTCCATCAATTAAAAAAAAAAATGTGTTACTGCACATAATATCTTCTTACGCGCTGTATTGTTTTATAATCTACAACATATTTAAATCTATAATGGTAGTTATCCAAAGGTAAATAAAATTAGTAAATGAATTCTAAAAATGAAACTAAACTCTCTTGCCATAAATATCAAAGAGTAAGTTTGAAAATAATGGGTAGGAACCATGCTTTGGACAAGTCAATTCAATTCGATATTTCTTTAGCAACAGTTTAAAATGAGCCTTGATGTTATACATTGGGTTTAATTACTAATTTTTTATTGGGCTTGTTACTACTATCCTCCCGAATAAGCCATGAAGTTTGGTAGTGGCCTAATACTAACTTATTTTCTAAAGATGTTATGTGTCCTAGCCTTCTATTATAATTTCCCTGTTCTTTGTCGTGCTTCGATTTCTCCTGGACTGTTCTTCTGTACTTAGTAACTGTGTATGTTGTATGGCGTGGTTGTGTAAATTATTTTAAAATTAATTACTAAGGTGTATCGGTGAGGTTTGTTCTTGTTAGTAAATTGTTCGAGGTTGGCTTATATTAATACAATACTATGGAGTTCTACTGCAATAACTGCGTCAGTAGCTGGGCTACTGGAATATCCGTCATTGCGGCACTCACTAACACTTAACACTATTCACTTAACACTAAAAAAAAGGTTTATAAGTTTTAGGGAAGTTAGAAATACTGCACTAAAAGTTCAATGTTGTTGATGGTGGAATGAAGTCGATGTTTTGCTGTTGATATTCTGCTATGAAGTAAATTGCGAAGTAGGTTTGGCCACTTTTTTGATGTTATGTTAGATTGTATTGTTTTATGGTTCAGAAACTTAATTGGAGTGTTTGAAGTTTAATTTAGAAATAATTTGATGTTGTCGTTTGTTTTTTGGGAAGTTTGTAGGTTAACTGTGTGTCTAGTGTGGTATGTTTGAAATAGGACTTTGTGTTTGGTTTCTGGTGTACTTTGAAAAACGTGAAGTGTGAGTTGAGATTGTGTGTAAGTTGATTGTGTTTTGAGGAGTCTGATTGTTTAAGAATTGTTAATGTAGTATGTATTTGAAATGGAATTCTTAGTTGAACCAGTCAATGAGGAAGGTATTTATATTTAATTGATTCTTCTGATAGTGTTTACGTATGATTCAGTTTAAGATGTAATTAGATTTAATAAATGGTCGCTAGAAAGGTGTTGTAGTACATTTTGTGGTTTCGTTATGCCGTCTAGGGCATATATGTTTGGTGAAGTTGATTATCGTGATTAAAAGCCATGAGTTGCAGTACTGTGAAATAAAAACGACTAAGAATAACATCTTACCATCTTTATTTATATTGTTTTTAGTTGTTGAGAGCAGTCTAACGTTTCGAACTATTTGCAATAATAGTAAGATATTTTTTCGGTAAATTTGTTGGTAAAAAATATTTTTAGTTCATGACGAACGCATTTTTAGTAGATTATATGATATTATACAATGTAGGTATAGTGAAATTTTTTTGTTGATACATAAATAATTAAAAGTTTGTATTGAACAATAATCGTAGAAATTTTATAATATTTTTTGATCCATTTGATAATATTAAAAAACGATGGTCTACTAAAATTGAGTCATATTTGGCTGAAGAATGTTATTTGAATTGTATTTTATTGTAAAATTTAATTAATTTGTTTTAAAAGAGGACGCCTATTGTCAGAAAGTGTTAATAGAAACTGATACTGACGCTTGACACTTGCTAACAATGGTCGAACTCTTTCAAAGCAAATTCATTAAATTTTACAATAAAATACGATTCTTCAGCCAAATATGACTCAATTTTAGTAGACCATCGTTTTTTAATATTATCAAATGGATCAAAATATAATGTAAAATGGACGATTTCTGGGATTATTGTTCGATACCAACTTAAATTTTTTATGTATCAACAAAATATTTTCACTATATCTACATTTTATAATATCATCTAATCTACTAAAAATGTCTTCGTCATGAACTATAGAATATTACATACAGAGGCGGAAAGTATCTCATTTTTCTCGAGAGAGACATGATACTTCCGCCGAGGTTTGTATACTATTTTATTCACAATCATTCCAAAAGTTGACATAATTAATAAAATTAATGACAAGCGTTCAATAATTTTTTGACACTGGCTGTCATTGATAGCAAATGTGGTTATAATACACGTAGTAAATCTAAAATAACAATTATTACTATGGATTTGTTATGATTTGTTACTATACAATTGTGAATAAAAATATTTTTTACCAAAAATTTTACTGCAAAAAGATTTTTTTACTTTTTATATCTTACTATTATTGCAAATGAATGATCTCAAAAGTTCCAAACGTAAGTCTGCTTTCAACAACTAAATATAATATAAATAAAAATGGTAAGATGTTATTCTTAGTCGTTTTTATTTCACAATAGGACAACTCATGGCTGTTAATCCCAATAATAAACTTCACTAAAATAATTATACGTAGCCAAAAGAAAATTAAAGAAATTTATTACATTTTATATATATTTAGCCAAAAGTGAAGCGTTTTGACTTAGTTCGTTTAATATGTCAAAGTTATTTGTTTTGTAAGATGTCTGTTATATTTTTGTTTTGTATAAGTGTTCTCAGTGGTTGTAGATTGTCTTTTGTCAAGTCACAGTCGAAAAGTACGTGTTCTGGTGTCCCAATTGTTCTGCAGTAGCAATTGGGACTGTCTCTGCTGTTTATTCTGTGAAGATGTGTCGGTCCGTGTCCTGTAATAAAGTGGATCATGCCTCTGGAAGGGATGAACCAATTGCTACTTCTACAAAATCTGACAACTGGTAGCAAATCGAAAGTTCTCCTGCCCGTTGTGGCGTTACCACATTTTAATTGCCACATTTGTAGTATTCGATTGGTGATGTCAGACTTTGTTGTTGCTCCCTCTCCCGGTATTTTTTGTAATTTGTATAGCTCGCCTTTTTTAAGCCAGTTCCTGGATGCTGTCTTCTTAATGTGTAGGTGGGCTGGAGTGATGCCCAGAATCACTAAAAGGCGATCTAGGGGCGTTGTGCCAAACGACCCAGTGATTCAGGGTATTGCCCCTATCTCTGTAGAGAGCCGTTTCTTTTTAATTGAGCCTATTTGTATTTTGTGTTCCCAGGTACTAGCCACATAACTCATGATTGCCATTAATACGTTGTTCAAGTATAGCCTTGCACGTGGTAAGTGACCTTGAAATCTTTTTGTGCAATCCTGGCTATTTTTGTAAAATACTGGTTCCTTTCTCGCATAAATTAGTGATACGCTTTTTGAAGTTCTGTTTCTCGTTAATTAATACTCCTAGGTATTTAGTGCTATTGGCTCTAGAGATCTTTTTGCTGTCTAGTGTTATTACTGGGTCCTTCTGCAGATATCCCCTCAACGGGGTAAGTGACCTTTGTAATTTGATCTCTAAGCATCTATTTTGAATCCTCTTTATTGTAATGTTGGTTTTTTCTTCTAATTGTCTTCTGGATTCTGTTTCTAGGAGCATGGCTACATTGTCTGCATATGCGACGGTTTTGAATGCTGTGTTGTCATCTTTCATTGCCAAGAGTAGGTCATCTAATACAGTGTTCCAAGAAAGAGGGCCAAAAATAGAGCCCTGCGGACACTTACTTGTGAGTTTTTTGGTTATACGACGATATGAACCTATAATATCAGCGTATCTATCTTGGCAGTAGTTGATGACCGTTCTAATGAGGTCTTTAGGTGTATTTATTTTGTGTAGTACGCGTATTAATCGCGGACACCAAAAATTGTCGAAGGCGCCGCTGATGTCGATGCAGACCAATGCCGTATATTTTGCAGAACTTTGCAAGATGGATTTTAGCAATTGGCTAATGGTGTCTTCGGCCGACTTTCCTTTCCTAAAGCCGTATTTACTTGTACCGTAGTCTATTAGGTGTTGTGTGGGTATATTATTGAGTATTTATTCTTGCAGTTTTCCCATTGTATTCAGCAGAAAAACCTGTCTCGCCTTTCTTAATGATGGTCACATTTGCCTACTACCAGAGGTTGGGGATTTTGTCCTGAATCAAACATTCGTTGAAAAATGACTCAAAAATTGCTTCATTTCTGATTTGGTCTGGTCAAAGTACTTTCTTATTAGCAAGTTTATCTATGGCGTTTGTTATGTCTGTGGGTGTGATCGGTGGTAGAATATTTTGGTTGTAGTCTCTGGAGTAAGTAAATTCTTGTGTGGTTTTTGGTGTAGGGTTATCCGTCGTTAGGTCATCGTCTGGTAGTAGGCTATGTAACAGGTATGTAATTGTTTCGTTCCATGTTGTTGTAAATATTCCATTCCCTTTGCTGTGTTAATTTCCGTTGTTGTGTTTAGTTTGTCTGTCGTGAGTTTGTATGGTAATCCCCATGAGTTTGTCTTTAACTCCTTTTCTGCGAATTTGATTCAACTGTTAGCTTTTGTGACGTAGATTTAATTAATGTAATGTGATTTTAGATTTCTATATTGGGTGAATGAAAAAGTTCGCAGTTCAGGAGTTAACGACTGCTGATAATTTTTTCTAACTTTTCGTAGGGTTTTACGGAAATCTGTTAAATATTTGTTCCAAAACGTCGTTGTTGTTTTTGTTTTGGGTTAGAGTCAGGGGTGGCAACTTTTATGGCGTCAGTTATAGTTTTTGTAAACGTTTTTGGGTGGGTAGCTGTGTTCGTGTTCGTATCGTTTCTTTACAGGCGGAGGTTTATAAGAATTTTGTAATTTTGTATTGTCTGCTTTGTTGTAGTTAAAGATTTTATGTAGTTCTGTGGAGTATTGTATTGAGTGGTCTACAGTTAGGAAGAAGGTAATTAAATATATTGTGATCATTGTTGGTTTGATTGCTGGTGACTTTCCAGTCGTTTATCATGTCAATTGTTGAGATTGTGCAGAAGGTTTGTCTGTTTGTCTGTGTATTGTTTGGTCCGTGATAGCTAGGAGGGTTGTTCGGTTTGTTCAGTATTTCAAATTAGCGTCCATCGCATATATAACATGCCTGTTTGAATTTGTTTGTGCTATTTTGTGGATTCTTCTGAGGTGTTCGTCTGTCTTCCAAAAATTGAAAGTAAGAGCTTACCAGTATCCAGCTGCCGAATTTTGTTAAAATTTCAAGACAAAAATTGCTAAGATGTCTCACTACGGTTATTGTTACGTTTTTGTTCAAGACAATTATTGCGGCCATAGGAGAAACTCCTCTAATTATTTTAAGACTGGATACTGGCATCTCCGGAATTTTATTATCTTTAGAGGTATAAGACTCTTGTAGTAGCAGTATGTGTATCTCAGAATCCTCCGCTGTTGTAAGTAGTTCGTGTATAACTGTCACACTACGTTGACAGTTAAGTTGTAGTCATCTAGTCATGTATTATGGGTATCTTGTTAATGTGTAGCTATTTGGCCAGTCTTGTGTTGGGTCAAAGTTCACGCTTCCGTATGCAATCACGAAGTCACAGTATAGGTTCGTGTTATGGTTATTGTCGGTCATGGTCCATTTATTGTACTTGTCTGTTTGCTGTGTAGTGTTTTTTTTGTATTAATGTTGTTATTGCCCATAGTACATTGTTTATACCTGTCTGTTGACAAAGAGCTTGCATGTTGCACTTCATTAAAGTTTTTGACCGCACATTTTTTACCTCGTTAAGTTGCACGGTATACAAGTTTGCAATACTTCCTTCCTTGAGCATTGCTCCTTTTTGTTGTCATTGCCCACGCAATGTCCGCATACTTCTTTCTCGGACTTGCAAATTTTTTGCACGTGTCCGAAATCACGGTATTTGACACATTGTGGAATCACCAGGAATTCTTTTGTGTTCAAGACACTGAACCTTACATAAACTCTACCTGCCTGAAATATTAGTTTTCCAAGTTTGGGAGTGACTTCTACGACCTGGCGAAAAGTCGCTTTACCTCGGGGACCTGTCTTGAATCGGAGCTTGAACCCAAGTTCGAAATCCTCTTCGGCGATGGCATCGTTATCTTCAAACTTCTGTGTATATATATATATATATATATACTGTGCCTTCATTTAATCCCGAACCCCACGTGACCAGTAACAAATTCAAATGTAGGAACTTCAGTTATTTAAAGTT
>JAHWXV010407698.1:0-10676 GCA_024586415.1 Phrixothrix hirtus | reverse complement strand
TGCCCCCCCCCCCCCCAAAGATTTTTCGGAAGCCCAAAATATTCGTAATACAGCAAAAATAACTTTGTATATTTACATCTCATTTTAATAAAAAACGAAAAATAAAATTTAAAATAAACAACTAAATGAAAGAATTTACTGCTAAAACATTGTTATAAAGAATTAGATAAAATTGAAAGTGTAAAAGGAAATATGGCCCGCAAAAATATTTTGCTACCGAACGTGTCCCACAACATGAAAAGGTTATCGACCAATGTTTTAAAATAACGATCATTCACTTAAGATCAAAATCGATTTTTGTGTTTTACGTTACTTTTGAATTATGATTTATTAATAACACTAACTTTCTACTTCTAAAAATATTCACAGTTTACGTAAAGGTTTAAACAAATGAAGTTTATCCTATATAAAACTATGTATAAGAAAGAAAATTCTTGGCAGCGGTAATGAATGCGTATACACATATCGTTTTCCTGCCACAATTCTACTCAGCTTGGGCAACACGAATCTCAGGTTAATAAGAAGGGGTGGCATCACATAGCTCGCTATAGCTTGATAGTACACAAGAATGCCTTATTTTATTCGTTCCTCTAGGTTCAACTGACCAATGTGCCGGATGTTGTTTGCGTTTGTGGCTAGTTTTCAGGGAAATGTATAAGCATCCCTTTTAAATTAATCAGTTAGCTTCAAGAAGTAATGTAGAAGAAAATCTCTGGAGCGGATCCGTAGATTTTTTAACTCGATAATGAAAAAGCTTAAAAATATTGAAGCAAATTTCCTTCGTCGCTTTGAGTCTTGGTGACACACAAATACAACACTCCCGTTGAAGATGTGTTAGACCTAGACTTTGTTTAAATACGAGGATCGCACTGTATGTTTCTTGTAACATTTCAAATAATTATTTACAAATTTGAGGTTAGTTTAATGTGTCATTGTTTGCGAATAAGTTGTACCTTGTTTGAAGTCAATATCTCGTTTCAGTAAGTTGTAAGAATTGTTTGAAAAGTTAAAGTTCGACTTAAAATGGAAGTGACGTAAGAATATTTTCGTGCCATGATTTTGTATGATTTTCGTTCGGGTTTAACTTTCAATGAAACATTCGCTCGTTTGCAAAATGCATTTCCGGGAGAAAAGCTCCAAGTCGGACGACCGTGTTTAATTTGTATAAAGATTTTCATCGCTTGAGGATGAAAATCATGAAGGTCGTCCGATTACCGCAACAACTTTAAATCACATTGATCCTATTCGTCGCATGATTGAAGAAGATCGCCGGGTGACCTATAATGAAATTCGTGCTTCCCTTGGAATTGGAATGACTGCAATTCAAACAATTCTTCACACACATTTAAGTGTGAAAAAAGTACATTGCCGCTGGATACAATATCGTTTAACAGATGAGCAAAAAAAGGCGAGGGTCGACTGGCGCCTAGAAATCCTAGAACGCTATCATGAAGATACGTCTAAGGCAATTTACAATATCATTACAGGTGACGAAACCTGAATCTACTGCCATGATTCATTAACTAAGCAGCACTCTTCCCAATGGATGTTTCAAAATGAAATGCGGCCCACAAAAGTGAAACAATCATGAAGTTGTGCTAAAAAAATGATTGCTTCTTTCTTCAGTCGCACTGGTTACATTTTCTCCGTTACTCTTGAAAATAAGAAAACAGTTACTGTATATTGGTATACTACCATTTGCTTGCCGACTATGCTCCAAAAAGTGCAGAAAAAACAAATTGTTCTGCATCATGACAATGCTCCGGCACATGCTGCAAAGTTGACAATGGAGTTTCTTCGATCTGCTGAAATCAAGTTAATGTCACATCCACCTTACAGCCCCGATTTAGCTCCATGCGATTTTTTCCTCTTTCCAACTATGAAGAAGGAATTACGTGGAATCCATTTTTCAACACCAGAGGACTCTGTAAAGGCATTTGAGGAACATGTTGGCGCAATATCCAAAGAAAGCTGGACTGCCTGTTTTACGGAATGGTTTCAGAGGATGTCAAAGTGCGTGAAATGTACAGAAGAATACTTTGAAAAGTCATAAATATTATTTGTTTAAATATGTCTTGTTATTATCCCTGTGGCCGTCGTAAATTGTTCGAAAAATATATATTTGTAAGTACATGAGATGCGTGTATTAATGTAGTGAATAAACACCTAAATGGAAATTATAATATTTAATTACAAACTATAATAGTGTCTAATTCTTACTCTATTTTCTGTAACCCAGTTCTTCAGTTCTTTATTTGGTTTGTTCAACATTTCAAGTATCAAAATGATCGTGTTTAGGCACTATTAACATCAGGTATTGAGTGCGATGGGAGATTCTAGGTAGTGTTTAAAATGCATTTGTGATTAAGTTACGTTTTCCTATTTCTAAGAAACACAAAGAACACACTAAGACCAAATAATATCTAATTTCTTCATGGCAAAACGCCTCTTGTGCAGCAAATGAAACAACATTTGATTTGTCAAAGCCCATTTAACTTTTTACACCGCAGGAATGCCCTGGAGCGTCCCTTAATTTCAAGGTGACCATTGAAGGCTACTCCTTGCTCATCTCGAAGATGTGTTACACTATATAGCATTGGACATCAACCTGTTTAGGAATTGATAACATGTTATCTCGAAGTACTAAGCTGTGAAGGCGGCCGGAGGAGGGCATACTTACTACTAGCATAACGTTTAGGTTAAACCAAATTCTGGAATTTCTACATACACTGTAATTTTCTCTGGATTCTTAGCGGGTGGTTAGTCTTTACCCTATGTTTGCGGCACACGCGTTGACCGTGTTGTTTCTAAATACTTTACCTATTACAACTTGATCTAAAAGCTATATTAAAAGAATTAAACAAAAGCATAAAAACTGTATTAAGATAATTTTAAAAACTTTCACGAATGTAAATTTAATGTGCGCAACCAAAGCCTGACTGAATTTGCAAAAAAATTAAACAATTTTACGAATTCAATTATTTCTTAGTTTTAGCAGACCTAAATCTGATTTAATTTACATTAGCTATAATCGTAAATAAATGACAAATAGCTGAAAATTTACATACGGTGTACAGTTAACCCTGTTTTCTAAACGCCCCATTGCTAATAAAAATCGACTTACTTGATTGCATTTTTTAAATTTAAGTTTGACCTAAGATTTTCTTAAACTTCTTATTTTGTTATTAGCGAAATTGTTTCTATGAAAATTGAGGAATTCTCAAATTAAGAATGATAATAAAATTGGTGCAAATGGCCCTCAGTGACTATTTATGCACATGTTTTTTGACTATATAAATCAAAAAACGTGTGACACTAACAACAAGTTAATTTTTGAAGAAATAGACATGCACGAAATGTTTTAATAATAAGTAAAGCGTTTGATACATTTTATTAATGTACATAGGACTTATTATTAAAATAGTACTTTACTACGTCTGACTGCAACGGCTTGTAAAATGATTTACTTTTATGTCTATAAAAATTGACAATTAAATTCGTCATTTTATTAACACGTATGAACTCATATAAACAAAGATCATTCAAAAAATTTAGTTTGGATCATACCAGAAATTCTCAATAAATAATTAAAACAATTTTTCAGTTCTAATTTGATTAAACAAAATGGATCCAAATATTTTATGTATGCATGGGAATTGTAGTTTGTTCTGAAAGTACTTCAAAACAACCTTGTATATTTACGAGTCATCTTTAGAGATTTGAAGTACCATTTATTGGGATGATACAATATATACCAGTTTCATCTACTTTTGCAGCTCTCCATTTTATAATTAATTAATTCCAAAACAAAATCGCCTCCTTCCTGAAAGTGTGTGATTATTTTGTTAACATTTAAATGCCAGCGAAATCGCGTTACATTTGGATAATAATAAATTAAATTAAGGAATACAGAAGAAATCTAACCACATTCAAATTAATTTTTATTAAAATATTAAATTTATTAAATATAAATAACCACTTTTTCAGTAATTAATATTTTCATTGATTACTTTTCCCTCGATATTTAATCTTATTTTGCATTTAATATAAAAGTCGAAACTTTGGCCTTGTGGACTAGCACTTGCGCGACTTTTTGTATCTTTAGATTTAAATTTTAATTATTTTATAACTAAATCGACTTTAGTATTATTCGTAACTAGCGATCGCTTGCAACTTCGGCCCTCCTATCTTGCATCACAAGTACCGTGCAATGGCAATATACACTCCGCAATTTCTTCCACCCGACCGATAATCGTGCACAGCATTTTCTATTATAATTTCGGAATCGAAATATTGAGATGAAATAAAAACTAAATTAGCGCAAAAAATGTGATTTAAAAGCTATGCAGTATTTTTTGAGTAACGATTTCAATTTAAAATGGAAAAAACATACAGACAACATTTTTTTAAACAATTTTTGTACTTATTAAAATGTAAATATTTCGAATTACAGACAGACACTTCAATCTTATGTATATGTAAATTTCTGATGAATCAATAATCTCAACATTTTCTAACAGTTTCATAATTTTTTGCAAAGAACTAGGACAAGCACTGTTTGCAGACATCCAAATAAATTAAGTTCTTATCATCAAATTAGTTCCGTAGGGACTAAATAAATTACATTTCGAAAGTGAATGAATAAGAACGTTTGCTAATTGTATAACAGTGTTCAATTGTACTATTTTACTATTTTTTCCTGAATATTTGCCTACCGTCAGACTAATTGAAAACAATACTTCCCGAAATGTATTTTTTGATTAAATAGAAGATAGTAAATGATTAGCACAATCTTCGTGCAATACAAACAATCCTTGGCCAATATTTCATTGTTTATAATTTTTTGATCAAGTGTTGCGAAACTAAAATTATTGGAAACTGTTCCTAGATAATGAGATGTTTACTAACGCTGTGTTTTGATACTTTATGTGTCTGAAGAAAGTGTTATGTGAGGTGAAATATACACAGCGTGTCCAAAATATAAGGAGTATTATTTAACACACATGTAGACGAGCCCTTAGTAATTTTTATTATTCTACTTCGATAAAAATTTTGCAAATTTTCGCGTGCAAATCTATCATGCTTTACTATAAAACGTAATTGAAAGGAAAATAATTACCACTTAGTTTACAAACATCATATTACATTTCTATTCACGAACTTTATCGATTGTAGTCACAACAGCTATTTTAATAAAAGTAATAGAATATATTCTTTTAAATAGCCTAAATTTGCTTTTTTCTTTAAAATTATTGCTTATTAAGTATAAATTATTTATGACTTAATTATTATTAAACGTATTTAATAAATATCTAAAATTGACATAAGTTTTAGTAATTTTGTATGTACAAAATTAAAACCTGTTAAATTATATTAATTGTCATGAAAAGATATTTATGACTGCAAATAAATTACGTCAAATTTGTATGAAATTTATTTCATAAAATTTAAATTAAACACAAACAATTGATTACAGATAATAATATAACAATATTTCTCAAAAACAATTTAACGTCGTGTTAAATCGGCTTAATGCAATGTAGAACATATAATAATACCAGTACAAATGTACTAAAAAATACCCTTATTTTATAGTATATTACATATCGAGGCGGAAAGTACCTCATTCCTCGAAAGAGAAATTCCGTCGAGATTTGTATACTATTATATACACAATTATTCAGAATACCTTTTAAAAGTTGACATTATTCATAAAATTAATGACAAGCGTTCAATAATTTTTTGACACTTGCTGTCATTGATAACAAGCGTGGTTATAATACATGTAAATTTAAAATAACAATTGTTACCGTGGATTTTCCGGGTGAAAAGTAAGCACATTCCAACCGGTTGGGAACTGCTTACGCTCCACTCAGTAAACAATTACTCATTTTCGAACCTTTAAAACTCTAGAAAACAGTACATTACTATATGATTGTGAATAAAAGAAATTATACACTTACACAATTACAAATCACTAGAAATTTTAAGGAAAAAATAATTTTTCTTAATTTTAAACAGTAATTAGGGTACCACTACATTTACGGGTATTTATAATAATCAGCTGAGAACATTGATTAATGGTGCTTTGAAATCGTATGCGTCTTACTGTCGCTAAAGATATACAGTCAACCAGCCATTTCCTGTTGAACATAGTAGACCAAGTTAAAAATTGCATATATTTAGAAAACTATACAATTTAGACACGTAGTTTATAAACGTTTTTTGTCGCGCATAGCGCCGATCTCAGTGGTTCAATGGTTTATGCGGGTTCGAACCCAGTTGGGGTCGATAATTTGTCAAAGGAGGAACATTTAAAAATATGCCTTCTTTGCGAATAAGATATGGAATGGGGTATAACCATATCACATATAAAATTTGTGTTTGTTACCAAAGTGTGTAGTTTTTAAATATGGAATGAATTTGAAACCTCTCATAATTTTATGGTTCGAAAATGGAACACATTTAATGTGATATGATGTTTGGCACCTTCAGGTTCGGTTAAATTCTATTCTTTAAACATAAAGATAAATAGTATCTTTCTTGATATCTATTTAATAAAATGAAGACATTTTTGCGACATATAAATAAATTCATGTAATACCCCTAAAAGTATTTGTATAACTACTCTAATTATGCATTTAGCATTAGTAATAATATTTATAATAAATAAAATTTTAATGAGATGGGGTGCTTCTATAATAATAAAGTTTAAACCTAATGACAAGTCTACCAGAACACATTTATGGTATTCTCCCCCTATCATAAAATCAATTTTACAGGTAGGTAAAGGTAGAGAGAGTTGAGTGCAATTACTTTGATTATAGAGGGATATTCTTGTTTCCTGTCATTTCGGTTCGATTACAAATACAGGAGGTCGGGGAACCGTCCCCGAAATTAAATTATAGCAGTTCGGCATCCTTTATTTTTTGTTACAATTTTCAAAATCAATTTTTAATTAAAAAATTCCACCGTTGGTATTGATTTATATGAATTAAGAGGCGAAAAGTATGTTTGGAAAGGATAATGTACGAACCGTTATTTCTACAAATAATTTGGTAGATCACGAGGAAGATCCTCTATTTTTCTCACGGCATTTTATAGTACGTGTCTGAAACGTGACCATGAAATTGAGGTGCGTTGCACAATACTGATTTGTTTACTGGCTTGTCTAGAAAAAAGATTTACCGTTTCATCAATTTTGGTCTTTGTAATTAAGTTTGTGGTTAACTGAAATTAAAAATTTCCTAAAATGTAATTATTAAAAAAACGTACCATTATTTTACGCTATGTATCAAAATAATTTCGGATGACGTATCATCTTTATTTTTATGTATAAAACACCATCAGAATAATTCTTTAACAAATGCCAGTTCTGAATAACTTCGTTGAGGTTTCTAAATTATTTTATAATTCTTAAATTCCTTAAAAAAATCCAAAAATGTTACTTTTAAAAAATCCATCGTTGAGAATATAGGGAAGCGTGATAACGATTAAAGCCCGGTTTATACTATCCGATCAGACACGGAACGGTAGCTTCCGTTCAGACAAACTTTATTATAAGGATTCTTATGGAATTATTTATATATAACGTGAAGTTTCCGTTCAGACATGAATAAATAGTTTCATAAGAATCCTTATGATAGAGTTTGTCTGAACGGAAGCGCACCGCTACCGTTCCGTGTCTGATCGGATAAGTATAAATCGGCCTTAAATCAGCCATATATATGACAAATCGAATAATTAATTCATTGGTTAATTGCTAATTAGTTTATTTATCACCTAATTCTTTAATTAACTGAGTGATTAAGTAAATATGTAATTAATCTTTAATCTAAATAATTTAATATTTAGATTAAGAGCTGATTCCAGTGATTATAATTAAATCTATCAACCGACGAATTTGTAAGGCTAGGATACTTTTAACCAATCAGATTTCAGGTGTAGAACCAATTATTAATTAAGGTATTTAATTGTATTTAATATTTAATCTTCACACAATAGACACTAAAGACATGTTAAAAATGCAATCATGCCAAGTTTTTATTTCATGAACTAATTATAATAAAAACACAGCCAAATTGTGCCTTTTTTACGGTTTATATAGCATTGAATTATAATCAAAAATCAATTGGCCTTTATGCAAACTAACGATTAATTATTAAAGTTTTAATTAACTGACTTAAAAAAATGAATTTATAACTGATTAAATACTTTATTTATATCGAATTAACGATAAATCAGTGCTTCTATAAAATACGAGAAATAATTTAGTACTTATGTACTTAATTAATTATTAAATAAATAATCGATCAAACTTAATTAAATTGAATCATTAGCTCCCTGTTTAAATAATTGATTAATCAGGTAACCTTATTAAAACAATTTCTTTGGAATGTTATAGTTTGACCAAATTAATCAGAGCTTATGATCGTTAAATTCTTCCAAGTCCCTTCTTATTTACTGATACTACACAGGATGCTTTCCTTTGACAAAAAATCTGGATATAATTTTTTTTTAAGCGTTTGATTACAGAAAATGACACTTTTTGTGAAATCATATCCTAACCAGATATGCCAAAATTGAAAATAAATTGCTTGTCAAGGCACCCTATTGAGTCTCTTTGATATTTCTTGTTTTGAGAAAAATTAATAACATCCTGCACCTTTCGCTGCCTTGCCAATAACAATGGAATCATCTTGTGACAAAGAACTCTCCCCTATTTTTTGTCACTTTGCGCTAATATTAATGACAAGTGGTTTTGTCTTGATTTACTTTTACGTTCCGACGTTTGTAATTTGTTTCCGACACGATTGATGATCTGGTTTGACAGGAATTTTGCAGCATTTATTGTATGCAACACAGTAACCATTATAATTTTATTACATATTAGTATGGGTTAGGTAGGCAACTTCATTTACAATAGTTTTCACATTGTTTTCTATCTTACATTTCTTGATTTTCTGGTTTATTTAAAATATACAAACCTTTTACAGAAGTGAAACGGTTATTAGATCACGAACTAACTTTACATTTCTCACATGATCATAAAATTTTTTATAACATTATACACTAAAGCTCAAACAGATTAATTTCATGCAGTACTATGAATATTAAAAGTACTTAAAATGTAAATTATAATGATTCCATGCAAAATTGTTTTTACATTTAAAAGATACAAAATTAACCTGTAGTCTTGTGGTCTCTTAAGTATTACATAGTCAATCGGCAAGTCTAAAAATTGTTTTGAATAAAAGTTGACAATTTATAAATTTAGGAATAAACCGCTATTAAAGTTATGAGATACGTAGAGTAATGCTTTTCCTTTAAATACAAAATTCACTTAAACTTATATGCTGTCCCAATTTTAAAAGTAAGAACCATTCCACTTAGGTAGTTGCCAAGGCCCTATATTTAAGACAAGCGAACTGACTATGGGACCTCGGCAACTTCTTGCGTGAAATGGGCCCTACATAAAAAATATTATTGTTTTAGCTATAAGTAAGTTTCCAACATATATTTTTTCACTTTTAGTGACTGACTGAATTAGAATTGATTTACCAGTAGGTACTTTTATGAAAAACCGCGGCAAAGACATTTTATTAATTTTAAGTCAACCCTCATATTCTGCACCAAATCAAACTTTCAACAATTATATATTTAAGCAGTTTAAATAATATTTTATTTTAAGAACTATGAGATTTAAAAAAAATTTTCTTAATTTCTCTGTATTTGATAATCAGACTTCTGCTTTTGCAAACTGTATTTAAGTAAATGCTCATATAACTTAGTGAAACAACTTTTAACAAACCACCAGCATATTCATGTCAAACACATGGATAACTGTTATCCTTTAACACTTTCTATTGAATGGTGCACTTTTCTAATAATCCACAATTTAAGTGTTTATTTTCTGGAAAATGATTCCAAAAAAATTCTTTTATTTTTATAGTTTGAAATCCAGGCCAATACTCCCTCAGCAATTATGTGTATAAAATATAACACTTTCCTTTTATTAATTTTTAGTTACGTAATTACTAATTGGTAAAATCCTTAACTAAGATTATTACAATACTTCTGTTCAGTAACACTTTTCTTTTTCCATCATTTTATATAGAAATTTGTGATTAAATGTTTGGTATTTCATGATTTCTGAAGGAATTGTTCTACCTAAAATTTTCTGGGACACTGAAGATGTTTTTTCATATTCTCACAATGCTTGCAGAGAAAATAGCTTAATTACAAATCTATTTTGCCTTCAAAACGTGGAATACAAATGCACTGAATGTATTATTCCTTTTAGGTGCCTTCCCAACTGATAGAAACTACTTCTTTGTCTGGACATACGTATGTTTATAAAATTTTAGAATCAGATTTTGTTCTCAATTTCTTTTAGCTTTATTCTACAAATTCCAGCTTCTCCTTTATTCTCCTATTAGACTTAGAAATTTCAAGAACTTGGCCAGACTTTTTTGTAAGACTTTTAATGAGGATAAAGTTTGTTTAGTCCAAACACCAATTTTTAGCTTATCTTTATCTTGCTTCAAAGCATGATTTCACAGATTACTATTGAACCAGCAATTTTTGCCCTGGAACCCTTACATATCGATTCTCCATTAACAAAATGAGTGTGATCCACAAGACACGTATACCATATATATATATATATATATATA
>JAHWXV010407697.1:0-13857 GCA_024586415.1 Phrixothrix hirtus | reverse complement strand
TTTAAATAACTGAAGTTCCTACATTTGAATTTGTTACTGGTCACGTGGGGTTCGGGATTAAATGAAGGCACAGTATATATATATATATATATATATATATTGTTTTAGTGTAAGCGTAAGCTTATATCTACAACATATTTTAAGATAAGATAAATTATTGCATTCTGTCATTTTATGTTCAAATTAATCTATAATATTTGTGTATTTAGATTTATTAGGTTATGTTTAGCGACTAGTTAGCTGCTGCGGTACATGCAATTTTTAACCTAAATAATTTGCAATGCAGTTACATTTAAACTTGCGCACTGGTTATTGGGAGGTTAGCGTACCTACAATTACCCTAATTTCTGAATCATTGTATTCTAAAGTTATTACAAGGACGTGATGTTATAGTATACATATCTTTAAAATGATTTACTGCCATCTCAATTATAGGTATCTATTTTATATTACAGATAATTTATAGCAACCGCTATAAAATCTATAAGAAATAGAATGCGACAGTTGGATGTGTTCATGGGATATGCGAATCTAAACTGAAATTAATGCTTAAAAAGGTAGTTTCAAGCATGGCTAATAAAGGAGGAAACACTACTCAGAATAATTTTTTATTTCAAATAAAATATTAAATATTACTATTTTGAATATCGCAAACATTCAGAATATTTCGTGCACAGCGTTGATTTTATTTTAGCCGTTGTTTCGACGAGAACCAATTATTTAATGATTTTATAACGGTAAGTAAAATTACTAATATATTTGAATTTGAGTATGGCCGTAGATCGTAAAATAGTAATGTTGAATTAGTTTTTAACGGATCTTTTTATGTAATGAAAGCATGAGTTTTTAATAAATGCGGCGTTCTGTTTGAAAATCTCTAGACCGTTAGGAATTACAAGTGTTTCAACATACCCAGATTATATGTGTGACCGAAAGGTATATTCTGAATTTCAGCACTTGAAGCGGGAAAAGGAAAATTTTACAGAAAAACTCGGTACCTTAATGCCATAAAACAGAAGAATGGTATATTAAATTTAATCAGGACGAGCTGAATGCTGTTTTCCAAATTCTATTAGAATTATTTAGTAGAGCCATGGTAAATAACAATAATTAACTAATTATGCACATTTACAATATTTTAAACAATTAATTAAATACAGCGTGGCTAAAATAATGGAATAAAAGAGAATCTTGATTAAAAACAACTAACTAAAATACAAAACTAACGGTACTACAATTTTCTATTCGGCAAGATTTTAACCTAATAAAATGCAAGTACTTATAAATAAACTTTAATTTATATTTGAACATTCTGTTTTAATTATATTTTCAAATGGTAGCAGTTCGGTACAGTAGCTTCTAATAGTTAAAGGCAAGTGAGCTTGAAAAGAAGCAGAACCATTCTATCTGTTGCGCGAATACACGGTTATTCACCGAAATTAAATGAGGCGGACCTCCAGGAAATGTCACAAAATATTCAAGTCGATCGAACAAACAGTGATTCATCACGTGATTTGACCATTTTGCAGAACAAACTAATAAATCATTTGATAACCTAACGTTGCTACTTCTCGGTAACTATCACATCATTAGCAGCTTATAACTTCTGCAAATCAAATGGAACAACGATTTTCTCATTCCTTCCGCATACATCACATTTTTTGGTCCACTAAAGAATGGTTTTTATTCTCAGGATGTCGTTTTCATGAGAAATAATTGTTATCAAAAGATTGAGAGAGATGTTCTAAACTAAAATAAAATAAATACTGAGAGTTTAATAATAGATTTCAGTTCTGCTAGTAAAATAGGTTTCGGAAGTTAGGAAACTGTTAAACCTAAAAACGCAAGATAATTTATTAGAAACTATTTAATTTCGAGGTTAGTTTTGGATTTAAACACGCAAGTTTGTTAATAATTTCAGTTATTAAGAATCATACTGTATATGTTGGTTATATTTTAATGTTAAGTTTTTTATAAGCATCTCTCTTGTTAACGATTTAACAGTTTAAAGGTATTTTAAAAAAATTAGTTTTTTATTTTATTTTGAGATTTAATAATAAACCGAAATTGAGGTTTTGTTTTAATATTATGTAAACACAGTGTTCCATTTCAATAATTAAAAAACATATTCCGCCAGTAGTTTTCTTGCGGATTATACAAATCGGAATACGTGTGAAAGTAATAAGAAGCGAAGAACGTTTCTCGATAAGTGAATTTATTTTGAGTATGTTAAATAAGGATGGAGAAGTCATTAAGGGCTGCAGCATAATTTTCCTAGCAGTTAACGTACCAGGTTAAAAATGTAAAATTATCTCTCACTCATTTGGGTATAGCTCCTGTAAAACAAATTAAGAGCAGTCTCCTTAAGCAGCGAATTAATAAGGAAAATTCTATGGTGCTTTAACATCTTTGCAAAGATTAGCTAGTCCAGCGTTTAAATATTCGGTTGATGATTAAGTTTTAAGTATAGTGAAATCCAATACAGACTGTGATTTTGGGATCCTGTTAATCTTAGTCAGGAATTTGCCATGCAAACAGCATTGAACGGTGTTTGGCTTCCTTTCGTTTAAACGACTTGCTGAAAAGACTTTACATTTCTGGACATTTAGATCTAAGCGTTTAATAGAACGATTATTTTTATGTTAGAAGCTTGAACCTTGAGTAAACTTTTCAAGCTAATTGTTATTGTTCTAATTATGTAAAGCTAATTCTTATTTGGTATTGTAGATCAATTTAAACTTTACTATCAACTGGCCATCAACAATTTATGACAGAATTATAATTTAGAATTTATATTAATGTTGTTTGATTTGTTATAAATGAATTTGTGTTGAATGTATGTAATATTAAATTGAATTCATTTAAAATATTTTATTTCAAAACTAATAATAAGAATTTGAACTAATTATCAAGAAATGTTAGCATTTAAGTATTTTAAAGTTCGCATATAGCAGACTTTCCATTAGCCACCCTGATAACGCTACTACCTTGTGAATCATATTTACTATTGCATTGTTAACACATTAAGATCTTACGCAACTAAGTTTTCTGGCTTATCTCCTTAACTGATTTAACTTCAAAATCAATGGCAATCGTGATTAGTCTCATACCTTATTTTTCCACGTTCAAGCGACTTTGGTAAGTAATATCCATATGTTCTAATTCTCCACTAGTTGCCGATACCCAAGCAAATTCGCAAACTTCCTCGAAACATTTTGACGACTACCAATTTAGTGTCTTAATGGTGGAGCTTTCAGAACTATTGAAGGTAGTCATAAAAGCGGCTACGGCAATCTTATTTGCAGGTATAGGGATGGGTTTATTTCATGAAGATAATCAATAATTTTGTTTGCAACTTTTGTATAAATTTCACCTCTACCTACTTTTAGATCTTTATCTTCAAAAAGAAAGAGAAGATCTAACCGAAAACAACATCTGATATTTTCACTGCAAGGTCCAATAAAAATAATAAAAATAGTTTTATAATATTTAGAATGAAAATTGATTGATTTAACTTGTATGCTTTTATTATATTTTGCTTTAAACATTGGTGTACAATTACGACGCATACACGGGTCATAGAACGAACTACACATTCCCATTAAAGATTTAATATGTTTAAATATTTACGCAGAAATAAATTATCTAATGAATATGATATAAAATATTTTTCATGGAATTTGTTTAATACAAAATTAATTAAGAGTAAAAGAGACTGTACTTGTTATTTAATTGGTAACGTGTATAGCGAATTGATAATATTATAAATAACAAAATTACTTATAATTTTTAAGCGAATGCCATTTGATGAATAAATATGAAAATTTTGTTATCTGTATTTAAATATGCCTAATAATATTTTTATAATTTTTTACAACAGCGCTGTACATGTAAAAAAATTAATAAAATCTTCAGATTTTGAACTCCGCGCCAAGTTATACATCACAAGCTTATACACTGTTGTAAATTTATTTTGTATCATTTGAATAAATATCATTTTTCCTCGTATTCTAAAACATTAAATACAACGTCGTATGCTTTAATAATGTCCACGTCACGTTTTTTAAAACTAATGACTTTGGGCACTTGACTATTAATTGAGCGCGAGTTTTAAACTTGAAACGGTTAACTAAAGTACAAGTTAAAATTAAGGTGTGTTTAAATATTTCAAATCAAGGGGAAAAACAATTACGTAATTTAATTACATAAATTGGTGTTCAAAAGATATTAAGATTATTTGTGGTGTTTATATTGAACGAGAAAAACCGTGATCTCAGCCAGTTTATAAAAAGGTAAATTCCTGAAGAATGGAAGTGACCCTATAAAATGACGTAGAAGGGAGTTGCATATAAAAGATATTCGAGGTTTGAACTCCTTGACCTTGAACTGGGTTCCGCCTCAGATGTCAACGAGTGCACACGTGTTCCTTGACAGCTGTACCTTTTGAGCTTTATTGTGCTATACCTTAGGCTCCTTCTACTTGTAGCGGTGGGTCGGGTGCAGTACAAATAACCTTTATATTGCGAACTGTGCTTTTTGGAATTCAAGTGCTTTTCGCGATGGCAGAATCTTGGTACCGCCCAAAAGAACTCGAGTGATGTCGTCTACAGCGTTATAGAGGCGCCACCTCTGCCACTTTCACGGTTGTGAATCTTTTGGATACCGTAGCCACCGACGAAATGGCAGCAGAAAGAAGTGCAAAAATCGATAAGCTCCTCGCAGAAATAAAATATGCACAACATGGACTGCCAGGTTCCGAACAAGAGTCTAAGAAGCCCGCGCCAGCCAGTACGGGCCCAATTCTAAAAGGGCCAGCCACGAAGAAGACAACGCCCACATTGATGCTGGCGGCAACTTCTCAGAAAGTTGCTGAAGAAGATGCAAAGAAGATGTTGGAGGAAGTCGAGTACTCCTTCAAAGAAGCTATTAACATGGAAGCAGACGATGGTTTCCAGCTACAGAAAGGGAAGAAGAGAAAGCTCGCCAAGCAGGTCAACCACGGACCTGCAGCCAAAATCGCTACGGCCAAGAAGTTCGACCTGCTGGCAGACCAGCCCGAGAGAGGAGAAGTCCACCTGTTCCGCCAATCGTTCTCAGTAACAAGGACCAGTGACTTGAGGTCGCTACCGACCTCAAAAACTAGGCGTAAACATCAGAAATGCCAAGAATGTGGCTTTTGGCATTAAGATACAGCTTACCACCGAAGACGACTTCAGAAGAGCCACCGCTTTTCTGAAAGATAAAAACTTACCTTTCCACACGTTTCTCCTAAATAAGGAGAAACCACTAAGGGTCGTCGTCCGCGGCCTGCCAGCGGAACTGTCCAACGACGAGATAAAGGATGATCTCTACGGCAAGGGTTCCCTGTGTTATCCGTCAGGAGGATGTACAGGGGCGCAGAAAAGGTGCCAATGCCTCTAAATCACCTGAAGGTCGACAAAACACCCGAAGGGAAGGCTATATACAACCTTAAGGTCATCTTAGGGTTGTGTATCACCACTGAATCCCCGAGCAGGTCCAAATACGTGGTACAATGCCACAGGTGCCAGGTATTTGGACATACACAGCGACGATGCAACGTTGCATCGAAGTGCGGCGGAAACCACAGCACGGGCGAGTGGGAAAAGCGAAGAGATAACCCGCCGAAGTGCTCCAACTGTGGCGGTGGACACACCGCCAGCTAGAAGGGGTGTTCAAAGCGCCCGCAACCGCAAGCTAGACCTGTAGCTCGAGTCACAGAAGACCCACGCCTACGAAGCAGTACGAATGACGCCGCTGCAGTAAAGGGAGAAGAACATAGAGTACCAAGAGAATCCATTCTTAAAGAATTCCAGTAACACTGGAAAAGCTCCTTCAAGCGGGCTGCCTCCTGATGGAAGTCACCAAGCAGTGTGGTACCTTCGCAGAAGGCATTGCAAAGGTTTTGCAATGCTACAACTTCTGACAATATTCCAGAAATAAATCGCAGAAAAGAACCACACTCCGCCCACAAAGGGCAGTCGGTACGTGCACGTATGGGCGACAAAAGAACCAATACAAAAGGAATTTTTCCGAAGGAGGCAAAGGATGGATATCTTGGTACTCCAATAGTCATGTAAAAACAGTCAACAGTCAGTCCTTGATCTTCGATGTTTAGTCTGTCTGTTGGCGGTTGGTGTTAGCGAAGATCTATCTTTGGCAGTCAGTTGTTAGTGGCTGTTAGTATAAAACTTTATTAGAGTCGGAAATTAGAAGTTACTACTAGTTTTTGCAGGAAATTGCGAACAGTTGCGATTAGTTAGACCGGCGGTCTATTAGTTGAAGAATTTTTGTACGTGATTGCTAAAAGTGAGTACTAACCATTGTCGTAAGGGCAGAAATTAGCGGCTGGATTATCCGAATTAATTATCGGATAAGAACAATTAAATAGAACTGCCATTAATTTGTACTTATGAAGCACAAACACTAAAATCGGGTATATCAGGATATTTCGTTAGATTCAAGTAGCTAAATTATCTATCTAACGCTCTTAAAATTTAAAATTAACGAACAATTTAAAACTCTAAGTGCATATTGGTTTGGAAAGTGGACAAAAAAAGGGCCTGCTGTCATAATCTGTCATCAATAAGTTGGAAAGACAACAGTCGGCTGGGGTTTACATTCGTCAGATTAAATGCGGAAGTTGGGAAAACTTTCCGGTTCTTTGGAAGGGTTAAACTGTAAGTAGCTTTAAGTTTTTATATCGTGTACGTCAAGCTATAAAATAAACAACAAAGACAACTTTTATAGTTTGAGGCACAGTTATGTAAATTAATCTCAGATCAATTTTTTTACTGGCAAGGCTAAATTTAAGTAAAAGTAAACTTAAATTTGCTTTTTTGTTAAACCTGTGGCAATAATAATCTTGCATTGAAAATGAATACATGTTAAAATTGTTTTACGTCATATGGTCTTTTCTTTAAATTCCAACTAACCAAAAAAGGGTTAAAAAACGAACACCAGTTGCTCGAGCGAAGTTTTAGGCAATACCCTGAAAAATTACAAAAAAAGAGTTATAATGACTGACGTAATTCTAAATAAAGGTGAGAATTAATGTAAGTCGTATGTATTAAGGAGTTCAACGTAGGCTCATCGAACTCATACGGTAACAATAAAAATTTTGAACCGTAATATACCATAAATTAGATGTAAATTGGGGCGAGTAAAGCTGTATACGTGAAATTAGTTGAGAAAAGTAAAAATTAAAATACGGCACGAGTTTATAAAGATTATTTAACATTGCCATTAAATCAAAGCATTAAAATTTGGTGCATCAACGTAGGGATGGAATGGCTTACCGATTAAACATGCCATTATAATTTTGGCGCGTCAATGCACGGCTGTTCAATTAAAAGTATTATAGTAATTTGTCGCTCCAACGTGGTTCTAATTAAATCTCCCGTTTTAAATCCTTAGTTATTTCAAAATTTAACATTTAAATTATTAAATGTAAAACAATTTTGGGAATCCCAGCGTGAAATATGCATTAAACTTAATTAATTGTGATCATTTCTGATTTTGTTTTCAGATTTAGGGCGACTTTTACAATTTTCAGTTAAATTTATCTGCTAGATAATTGCCTTGGTTACCATAGTATTAACAATGATTTCTATGGAAAATAGCTGCAAGATAAATTTAACTGGATATTGTAAAAGCAACCCTTAGTAAATAATTGCGTGTTAACCCATCATAAGTCTGCATTGCATATGCTATAACAAAAAGAATATTTAAAAAAAAATGTTTTTTGACAAAGGGCAAAAATAAAATAAATAATTTAGACATCTTTCGAGTTTTTTAAATAAAATAATTCATCTCTAGGCTATGATTTTTTGACGGATACTTTAAACACGGTTATGAAAATAGATTTATGGTCATAGCTTACCATAATTTAACATTTAAACGAACGCATTTTATTTGTTCTTATAGCTTTTTTAATTATTTGATCATTAATTGTTATTTGTTAAAAAAAACTTAAATGTTAAACATTTATTGAGAACCACTGCAAAATGTATATATTAATTTAAAAGTTGAGGAAGTTTTGATAGTTATCCGGATAAGACTAGAAATATCATAATTTGTAGTATTTTATACTGCATGCGTAAATAGTGTAAAGTTCGTGGTGGATATAAATAACACATTTAAAATGATAATTAGGATATTTAACGCCAGCAAATTAAGATAAGGCCAAAAGTTTATGTTTATATCAGTAATTTTAATTATAATTTAATTACATTTTGCAATCACTTTTTTTCTCATGCTCATCATTAATGGCAACTGATTTGAAATAAAAAAAAAACAGCGGAGGCGTAATAAATAACACATCGTTCTTTTACCGTTTCCTTGCCATGAATTGATAAATATCAATCTAGAAGTTCTATCGCAGTTCTAAAAGCGCTCTAAATATGCGGTGATGTACGAGTAGTTTTTTAATTGGTTGCGCTGCAGGTACCGTTAACAGTCTTGAATGCTTCACAAATACATTACTAAATGCTAGAACAATTTAACAAGTCATTATAAGGTTGTTATAAATATAATTATTTTTATTAATTTTATTTTTGACCCCGGATTGTTCTACCGCCATCTTATTAATTTATTTTAATTACAATTGGGATGTGTGAGACAACACATGATTTTCTCTTACCCATTTTAAATTTACACAAATTATTAAACATTAATTTATATTTATTTTGGGGATAATAATTGTAATTAACTAGATACGCGAAACGCTGCTTACCTCCGGAGATTTCCTCGATAACTCGCTTCAACGAATTTTCTTAGAGAAATCAAGTAGTTCGTGTAAAAGAGCATTATCAACATAAGAAATGGGGCAAGTTTAAAAAAAATCGTTAGAACTGTTTTTGAGAATATCGTAAAAAAATCTAAACATCGCAAGAATAAAGTGGCACTTCCCGTAATTCGATTTAAATATAAAATGCCATTTTTCTACGTTTAGTTTTATATACACAAGCGCAAACGCACACCCTCAGCAACGTACATCCTTGCGCACACAGTAGGAATAAGGCGGATTGATGTTGTACACTTCTTTTCAGAAACTGAATGCATTCCGGTACCATACGATACTTTAGATTCACTGATATCTAAAATATTTCTTTTCTTACGATGTACTTTTGTATTGTAGGAAGTGTAGCAAGGTTGGACGATTTGGTATCGTCCGTTAGCTGCGCCTATTACCTAATCTAAATTTGTGACCACGTTGTATATACTTGCAATTTTAATTTACTAATATTTTGGTTAATGTTATAGTTCGTTTCACATAAGAAATACCATGTGAAGTTAACAAACCTTTTATTTTTAAATTTTTCTTTCTATTATTAGTACATTACCTATACTAATATATAAAATTGCAACGCCTATGTTGTGGTAATGTTTGTATGTACACGATAAACTTGAGAACCGGTGAACTGACTTCAATGGGTGTCAATGGTAATCTTTTACTTAAGTTGTCAGTGTGCGCGTGATTCGAACGTTCAGCCGGGATGGGGGTTCGTTTTTCCGACAACTGTATTTCGGTTTGAGTTTCCAACATATTGGTAGGGCTTTTTAGTTCTCGAGTAGTCACGATATTTTTTAGTGGTTGAAATATTGTGTAAAATCCATGTAAAGTTTGTAGTGTTGAAGAAAATGGGATGATGTTAGGAATTATAGAATAGCGAAGGCGATCCAGTAGCCCTTTTTGTCTATCAGCTCTAATTGGATTGGGTAGGCAGTAATCGCATGGCTGGATTGTAGGAACATTAGTATCATACGTATGGTCGTGTAACTATTATCAATTAATATTGTCTAGCTTTTACCCTAATTACCTTTAAGCACCACTTTCAAGTAAGGTATACATATAATTTTCCATTCCGTTTTGGGAAACAATCCGACTCGACACTTTAACCACGCGACCGGAAGTTTTGCGCGCTGTATTCCAATTATTTTTGGGTGGCCCTGACTAATGTGGAACCTACTTTTGTAGATAGATTATCCGTCCATTGGCGGCAACCGCGCGTTTGTATGTAACCTTTGACATAGGTGGCGCCAACTACCTTATGATTGTTATTTTTAGATGCCATGTTTGTGATTTATGAGTGTTGTACAATCGTATATGTATTCCTTTATAAATACTGTAACCTAACCCAATAAACACTCTGCCTCTGGCCCAATTAATTCCTAATAATAGTATGCCAGAAATTCCAACAATGGCTTGATGTTGGTTTACAAGGATGGGCCATTTAAATACGTTGTGCTGGCGATCAGATGGGCCACTTCCAAATAGCCAGGATTTTGCCAGCAATGGACCGATGTTAGCTAAACTATGGCCTGTTGCTGGCTGACGATAATGGCCCAGCATTTTGCTAGTAATGGACTAATCTTAAATGAACGTATGTTATTTTGAGATGCTGAATCGATACTGTACAATAGTGTAATAGAAATATATACATCGTTTTCAATGTAATTTTTTTTATTTTATTTGGTAATTTTTCTTACTACCTGATACATATATAAAAAATAATTATTTTTTAGTTAAAATTCTCGATGTTCAGTTTTTGGTTATTTCCCTACTATCCCAGGTAGCAAGATGTTATCTTATTTATGTCATTTTTGGTTATGCAAGGCATTGTGCCTTATAATTTGATGTAAAATAGATGAAAAAATAACGCAAATGTCACAGCCCAATGATTTGATTTTGTAACGAGTTTATGAAGACTATGCATTTCTTTAAAACTTTGAACACCAACTTGACGGGATTAATACTATATATTTGATGTCATATAGATGTATCATACATGCATTACTTGGCTATTTACTCTTATTTGGACTAATAGACAACTACATGGAAAATCTTTTTATTTAAAAAAAATAGGAATCTACATGTAAATGTAGATGAAAATGTTTTAGATTGAATATTCATGACTAAAAGGTAAAATAAAATGCTTCAATCAAATCTTGATCTAGTTCTTAACGTCACGATCAGATCCATGCGGATTCCTCAACTTCACAGCATCTATAAAAAGATACCAGTTATTTAAAATTTGATTAGGTGTACTCTTCACAGTGACTGATTTTTTTAAAACAAAATTTCTCTTAGTTTTAGTCCTTTAAGTTAGTTAATATTAAGATAAATTAAATAACCACCAATGTAACCTAGTTTTTTTAAGTTTTGGAATAAATTCTGAGATGTCACACTAACCAATTTTAATATTTATTCCGTTTAATTCTTATAGAAACACATGAAATATATATTTTAATGGTCAGCCTATTTTATTACATAGTGCAACAAGATGGTTTTAAAATAAAATTTAGTTAATTCACAATGACTTCATTAATTTTGGCAGAATATACCATCTCATAATCCATTCCAATTTTGTATCTGACAGTTTGGTGTTTATATGGACCATTTTAGTTTTTTAAACTGTGTTCAAGTTAAATCTGCATATGATGTAAACAAAAAGAAACTATGCTATTAGCAGGTTTGCATAATGTCATATTTTGCATGCCTCATATTTACATAAGTTCAATTTTGTGGTAAACATTCAATTATCATTGAGTGATAAAAAAGGGCTAAGAATTATGCCGTCGATTGCTATTTATTTGTAATTCTTATACCCATCTTTATAATTACCTGTAAGTAACGCAACATTTGGCTGTCTTCTTACATTTTTAATTATACGTCGTTTATGTTAGTCAGTTTTATACAAATTAATGTGTACATTTACATGAAACATAAATATTAAAGTAATGGGTCATAAATAGCCACAGTGTATTTAGCTTCATGGCCACAGCTGATTTGTTTGTTTATATTATACACAGCTTAAACTTGTACTTATGTTATTATGTACTAAGCTACTTATAAACAATTATTCACCAAGAATAACTGATTCTTAGGTTAATTAAAAAAATAGGTTTTTATTCAATCTCTTTCAATGAAAACTGTAGCATGCAACTTCATTGATCAATAGCATTCTTAGAATTGTATTAGTCGGGGCACAAATATGCATTCCACCCAATCCAAATAAGTTCACTGCAATAGTATAATATGCATTATTTTTAAGAATACATAATATGCATTTATAACGTGCTATTATTACCACAATATAAAATTTTTCCTACTAGTTAAATAATCTTCTGCACTAATTCCATTAACACTTTTAAGTGGCAGCTTTACATTCATATCTTCTGGTAATGTGCACAAAATTTAGTTGTGTTGTACCAGAGTTTGTTCTTCGAGAATATGTATAATTATTTATTGTTCCTGTAACAGGAAAATTTGATTGATGCATTAAAGAATGCTATGAAGGTTGCAGACCTTTTTCTATGTGCTTTATAAACGATTATCAAGTTAAATGATACAAATTGTAAATAATAGGTCTTGTATTTATACCTACCATTTGTATTAGAAGATGGAATGCTATTTAAATTTAGCTTTGGATGTTAAGACAATGTACACCACTGTTCATCATCACTGCTTTCCAAGTATCGTAGCTATTTTGTTCAAACACGTTTCCTTTTTGACTAAATTCTGTCATTCTGCACATCTGACAAAACTTGCAACTTGCTTAGATTTTTTTATAGGTTGTGCCATAATCATCTTCAAACAGAAAATGTAGACTAATTAAATTAACAAAAATTTATCAAACTTACCAGTCTCATAGAAATGTTTAAATAATTACTTTCAAAGATGTGCTCTTAATTTACGCTAAACACTGGAATGGCGATAAGCGATAAATTCAGAAAGAACCATCGTCAATTGGTTCTAGATAAATGCAATATTTAAAAGTTTTAAAGGAACTTCGAAAATTAATTTATCATAACAAAATAAATATTACACTTGTACACTATGTATAATAAAGTAACATGTTAGATATAACTATCGCCAATTATCAACCAAGAACTAAAACAAACTGCAAAATTTAAAACAGCAAAAACGTTGGCGCAAGGTATGTTTGCTGACGTTGGACAGTCGTTCGATCAGCACATTGTGTCCATAATTGTGTCAGAGGCAACTATGCTGTATGCCAGACACGATCTAGCGTTTACCCGGCATTGTACAAATGATACCAGCATCTAGCTATCAATGCCATAACTTAGCCAGATTAACGCCATAAGTACCATGTTTGTTGGGAAGTTGATGCCACCGAGGGACACCTTATCTTGTATCGATCTGAAATTGCGTGTTTATTGATTTTTGACGTATCATCTTGTTGTTTAGTATTTATTTAGGTTAATAGTGGCCCGGAGTGAAACCCCCAGTAGTAACGAACCGCCAACTGGTACAACCTTCCAGGTAACTCATTATTGCGTCGAAGTGAACGACCTCCAGACCTCTTATCTCTCCACAGCGTGAAATTTCGAATTTTGGTCGACTGTTACAATTTGGCGCCATCACTTAAGTGTAGTCACCTTCCTTTGGGACCTGATTCAAAAATACATGTGATATCTTCAGTAGAATCGAATTCACGAACGACACCCACACTAGTTTAGCCCAATTTAGTAACGTATCCGCCTTTTGTCGACGCTACCAACCGGCAGACGTAATTCAATTTTCATCTGTGGCAGGAAACTTATTGCTTTAAATATATGCTGTTTTATCAAAATTGGTTCTGCCATCTATTTGTTATTCCAGTATCAGTTAACGCGGGTAGCGAAATATGTAGTATTTTTAAAGTTTCCATGAAATATAGTTGGATTTTTTATCTTTGCAGTGACGTCACACTTCACATGTGTATGAATTAAGCTTAAAAATATAAATCAAATGAGTGTTTACTTTAATAAAGTCAAATTGCTACTAGTTCAATAAAAATCTACTAGACTTGTCAAAAATTATAACATGAACAT
>JAHWXV010407625.1:0-12050 GCA_024586415.1 Phrixothrix hirtus | reverse complement strand
TCAACAATAAATTAGTTTGACAGATGTAAAAAGTAGTTCTCATGACAAATATGAAAATGGAAATGTCTGTATGAATTAAGCAAAGATACATCATTTTGTTTCCATAGGTCTCTTAATTAGAACACCCTTTATACACACGTTATAAGGTAAATTGGACCTACTTTAAATATTTTACAATTAAACGTAGATGGATGTAGTAAAGACAAATCTGAGTATCTTGAAAGAGTGTGTACTGATAATAAAGTGGATGTGCTAATGAGTCAAGAAACTCATGCATCGAGCGAAGGAGTATTATTTCAAAAAGGCTCAATTAGAGGATTTACGGTAAGTGAATGGCTAAATAGCCCAATTCATAGTTCTGTTATATATATTACAAATAATATTATAGACTACCAAAAAGTCTTCTATGAGATTATAAAAAGTATTTATGTCATTGTTTTCAAAGTTGGTAAGTTACATATATCAAATTCATATAAACCACCAAATATAAAATAGCCAGAGTGCTTTCCTATTACATATCCACATCCAGAAATGTATGCTGTAGATTTTAGTTACCACAATACATTATGGAGATATGCAAGAAATGACAGAAATGACAGAACTTTGTAAGAATGGATGGAGATTCATAATACTCAATTAATTTGTGATGCGAAAGATAAGAAAAGTTTCAGGTCGGCAAGGTGGCAAAGAGATTATAATCCAGGTTTATATTTATTAACCATAGATAGCGATTATAAACCTTGTAATTGTTATAGACAGATACTAAATGGTTTTCCACATAGTAAACACCGACCAACTTTGTTAAAGATTACTTTCCAACTTCCTCTAGTTTCTTCACCGGAAAACCCTCGTCACAATTTTCAAAAAGTAAATTGGAACGGTTTTATTAATGCTGTTGATTCAAATATAAGATGGATTAATCTAGTATTATGATAGATTTGTTGGAGTAGTTGAGAGTTCTGCTAAGAAATTTATTTCTACATGTTTTCGTATTCCTGGCTGGTCTGAAGGAACTAATAAACACCACAACAAAACAAAGATCAATCCAACCCATGAAAGTGTAGATGAAATTTCAAATTCAATAACAAAGAAAGGAAGAGTAAGTGGGATAATCTCATGAATAACATGAATTTTACTCGCTCTAGTCATAGTAGCTGAACCTTAATGAAAAAGTTGGGGAGAGCTATTAAGTCAAAAAATTCAAAAGTTCAAATTTCTCCTAGGTCTGTACCAATGAGATTGGCGAACGCCTCAAATGCCGTAGAAATACCTAAAGAAGAGGATAGAAAAATGAGAAATTCTTTAAAAGTCTAACGAATAATCCAGACCTTTTACATTAGAAGAATTGATTATTGCATTATCGTCTACTAAAACTAGAAAGGTTGTTGGTTTTGATGGAATCTACCCAACATTTGTTAAAATCTGGGATGTTATGCCTTAAATTGGTTAATTAAATTCTTTAATCATATTTTGACTTCAAGTAAATTCCCCAAAGTTTTTAAAAGACCGAAAATAATTGCAATCTTAAATCCTGGTAAAATAGACGATGATCCAGCTAGTCATAGACCAATTAGTCTTCTATCTGTTACCTATAAACTTCTAGAACGATTTTTGTATAGTAGAAGATAATCAGTTATTGAAAAACCATTATATATAGAACAAACGGATTTTCGCAGTTTCAGAAGTTGCTGTAATCAAGTTTCCACATTGACAAATCATATAGAAGCAGGTTTTGAAAGAAACTTAAAAAGTGAAATCGTTTTTGTTGATTTAGTTGCTGCTTATGATATTGTTGGTAGGGATGGCCTAATTCATAAACCTTATAATGCAATAACCTGTGTTAGACTACTTAAATTACTAGAAAATATGCTTTCTGATCGAATGTTTAGAGTATTTGTAGGAGATAAAAGCAGTAAGTTCAGAAAATTAAGAAACGGTCTCTCAGAAGGTTCTGTTTTGGTGCCGATTCTTTTCAATTTGTACATAAGCAATATATGTGCAACAAAAGGGCATAAATTCATTTATGCAGATGACAGCTTTATACGCACAAAAACTAGATTTCGGTGATATTAAAATGGACCTTAACGAAGATTTGAAGGTTTTATGTGGATATTTCTAGAAATAGCGTCTTCACCCTAGTACTCAAAAAACTGTAGTTACTTGTTTTCACTTAAACAACCATCAAAAGAATCGTATCTTAAAAATCCAGATGAATAATAGTTTCACAGGTAAATTCAATCCAACATATCTTGGTGTTACTTTGGATTCTTCATTGACATATAATTAACATACTGAGAAATTGAAATAAAAATTGAAAACACGTAATAATATAATCCAAAAATTAACTGGATCAAGCTGGGTGGCAAATGTAGAAACAATACATACTGATAGTTTGACATTAGTTTTTTCTAATGCAGAATATTGCTGCCCAGTATGGATGAATTCAGGTCATGTAAGAAAAATTGAAGCTCAGTTAAATAAAACCATGAGGATTATTTCTGGAACACTTAAGGCAACACCTATTCCTTGATTTCCATTTCTGTCCAACATTGTTCATTCACACTGGTCGAAAGTCTGCTATGAAGAGAGAACGGGACAAATATATTAAGTCGTCAGATAGATATTTTATTTCGATTGATATGCAGCATCCAACAATTAAAAGATTGAAATCACGTAAACCTGTTTAGCGTAAAAGCTTCTTATTAGAAGATTTTCCACGAAATGGGTCTTGGAAACAAGCATGGCCTTTCAGTGATGTTTTTAACCAAAAATTAATAGAAGACTCTAGTAAAATTATGTCTGTATTTGATCTACCGAGAAAAATTTGGTGTGAATGAAATCGGATTAGGATAGATCATGCCCGAGTTGATTCTGTGTTATACCGATGGAATACAGTACCTAGTCAGAAAGGCTATTGCAAAAAGGGAATCGAAAGAGTAGATCATATCGTAAACGATTGCTCTTTTACTAAGTTTGATTACGGATTTATTGCTATCCACAACCTTAGACTAGAGTTCATTACTGATTACATAATAAGACTTGTGAATTCATCTAGTAAGGTTATTATTTTCCATATATATAGAGAAATACATTATGGCATGCTATTTTGTTATGCGTTTATTTATAACCTTCTTCCACGCGTTGCATATATTATTTTTTCTGTGAAGTTTTGAAATAAATTGAAAATAGGACTATATTGTGTAAACAGCGCCACATACGAATTACGCATTAATAATTCAACTATGTTTTAAGGTAAAGTTGATTTTTATATAGAAATACATTATGGCATGCTATTTTATAATGCGTGTATGTATTGCAATTTGATAGTCGTCAATTTCAACCACACTAGCTATTGAAATGCGATTTCAATCACTACAATGGATGTGTAAATAACATACTCCAATATTAACGAGTAGAAAAATAATGTCTATACAATTGACAATAATAAATAGGATTGTAGATATGGGAAGGTATTGACAAAAGACAAGTGACATGTTTTTAGTTAAACCAAAATAAAAATAGAAGTATTTTGGAAGTTACATATTTAATTAAATTGAATTAAATATTAGGTTATGTAATCAGTTTATAGATTATTGGTTAATGTTTAATTTCTATTTTGAATTGTAACTTCAGTTTAAGCTTTGGATAATTTGAATAAAACTGATGTGTTTGATAAGCAACTATTGTTTTAATTTCAAATCCATCAATAAGTCAATGTTGTTGAGTATTGATTAAAATGACATTTTGTGAACCTTTAAACTTTTAATTATTTAAAAATTGAAATTGATTTCAAATTGTAGATTTAAAGGTAATATTGATATGCACAAACATAATTATTATTATCTAAACTTAATTTATGGGGTTGGTTTATTCTAGTCATGATAGTAGTGGTTTGCTGTGGTCTATTTAATTTTAAATATAATCGTAAATAAAATAAGGGTTATAGGTAGACCGTAGCAATATTTCTCTATATTTGTGTGATTAGTCTTAGAGATTAATTTAAATTAGAAGTTGTTTTGAGCACTGGGAGTACAAAACCGTATAGTGTTTATAATTAAATGTTGGTTCTAAAACCTAATTTGACTTTTTTATGGTATACTTTATATTATATAGACTTTAATTTGTGACAAGTATTCCTAATTTGTTTCTTAAATTTGCTTATTTTACCTGTAACGTTTTTATATTAGTAACATAGATAATAACTTTACTATCAGATATTTTAAGTTGAACATATTGTACCTACATTGTGAATGGCTATCTCTGGCCCATTATTTTATTTAACATTTACGTAAATATTAATTACGTTATTACATAGTACAATTGCGTAGTCAATACCTAGATGGGCTCATCCAATCATTTTTATTAAGTTATATCTGCCGATTTTAGCAATCCATATACGGTTATCTCCCACGACTACTCTTGTGAAGTTTTTAGGTTTTCCGCAAGTTCAGTTAAGCAAACCAAACCTAGTGTGAGGATCTCTCGCTTTTACCGATCATGACGATTTCAAGTACTCTAACTTCCTTCTAAGATTATGTGTCACAGAAACTTTAGCTAGAAAAGAACCCGCTGAACTTCCACGAACCTCCGGTAGCAAAACTCAACGCCTTGGAAGTGTTATGATAAACTTTGCTAAGACTTCAACAACGATTTCAGCCTGTGACACCTGTTAATATCCATTTCTTATGTCTAATTTGGACAACCACCTAGACCCGGAGAGTGTATTCAGAATAACTCTCCTTTCTGGTTAAATTGTTTAAGCGATGAATATAGACATAGAATCTAGTGTTGCTATGTTTCCTTTTAAGTAGCACAATTTGTCATGCCCACGGACTATTGGATAGTTTGATAATACCTTACTTGGATATATCCTTGGTCATTTTCTCCGCTAGTTACAAAATATAATATTGGAATTTACATTCAATTAAAATTGAAATAACAGTACAGGATTGCCAAATATTAGTTTAATATTAGTTTTAGATTACGAAAATTGTTATAGTTCTTGCATTGAGTTGCACAGCATAAGCAGTTATTTACAACGTAAGTGTTCTCAAAACCTGAATTCTTGCCAAATTTAACAGTAAAATCCATGTTTTTTAGAAATTTGTGTTTGAACTTTACTCAGCTTTAAATTAAATACATTGCTAACGACTTGTAGTTAGACCTTCTTTCAGAAAGAACAACTAATTGAATATTTTAAATATTTCAGTATAACTCAAAATTAATTTAAGTGGCTAGCACTTGTACAAAATTTTACTGTCTTGTTTGTTACACTCATTTATCATTCGGTATTGGATTTTGTTGTGAAATCTAGAGCAAGCTTTTCTAAAACTTGCGACAATCCAAATCCAGTACAATCCTATTCATGAAAGAAAACAATGTTACAAGTAAATACATTTGATGAATAATTAATGTCGCTATTGAAGTTTATAAGTAGAACGAGCAATAAATGCTTATTGCGAATTTAAATCCTCAGTCTTTAATTTATTCTTTTAGTTTTAGCTGAGATAAATTAAAATCAGAATGCGAACCGTATACGTATTCCAAAAGAAATATAAAATGAGCATCATTACAGGCTCTTAAAAAGAATGTATAATTTATTGTACTTTATAAAATACCTTGTCTGATTTAAAAGTAATCTCAAAAAGCGTCTTTCAGCATTATCTGTAATCTTTCCGTTGTCTTTTACGCAGAGGGCACGGATAATTTCCTTATATTTTATTTAAAATTTATAACCGACAATTTTATTTTGAAATCGTTGAAACCTAATTCTTTCGTTCTTCCATTGCTAACAATGTTTTAAATTTACTGATATTTCCACACTTCGAAAAAAATTTTAACGTTGACAAAGTATTAAAGTTGCATATTGCAGCATTCTCTTTAACATTAGCTAACCAACAGCATGAATAAGTACCAGCTTAATACACTATTTATTATTGTAGCGAATGTTACAATTAACAATTATTTGGATAAAAAGATGGTAGAGATTTAATAAATCTACGATTAATTATGTTGGTTCAAGATTTATTCACATCAACTACTATTCTTTTCCTCAACATGATTTAGAGATGATTTGTGTTCTTAATTCTTAATCTATAGAATTACGAGAGCAGATATTCCGCTTTATATTTTTACTTTCTTTTTTACATATATCAAATATAGTATAAATAAAGTTATTTTCTGTCACAATTTTCGATGTCCAGCTTTTAGCGGAAATACGCGTTTTCAGGTCCTCTAAATCCGAAAAACAAGTTTTCGGAAATTGGACTGTGTGTGTGTGTATGTGTGCGCGCGTGCATGCATGCGTGCGTGTGTGCGTGGACGATTGGGTGCTTGCGTGCGTGCGTGCGTGCGTGTGTGAATATGTGTGTACGTATGTGGTCAATATATCTCGAAAACTAAACTTTGTAGAAAAGTAAAAGTTTTTATATAAGTTTATTACGGCCTATGTACTTCAGTGTAATAATTTCGTTAAAATCGAATGACCCAAAATGCCACTTTATTCTTATTAGGTTTTTTGAAATTTTCTCGTAAACGGCTACAACGATTTTTTTAAAACCCGTTATGTTTCTTGCGCATATAATGCTATATTACAGACACTAATTGGTTTCTCTGAGAAAATTCGTTGAAGTGAGTTATTGAGAGAAATCTCTAGAGTTAAGCAAGGTTTTGTCTGGCCAGTAACTTGGATGGGTTCCGTTCCAATTATCGTCCCGAAAATAAAAGTAAACTAATATTTTAATGATCTGTATGCATTACTTACATACTTAATTACTTTTTTATTTAATCTATAAATTAGTTTTGCTTTAAATGAGCTTATAATTTAATTATAAAAGTCCTAGCATAGGTATATAGGAAATTATAAATGGATGAATTATTTATCCCTTTCAATTAATTTTAAAGTTTACAATTTAGGTGTATAGGAAAGCAACTAATGTTAATAAATTCAAATTAACCCAGATATTACTGAAACTTTTTTTTCCAATTTTTATGGTTTTTTAGACAAATTTAGTATTGGGGTTACATAAAGAGTACAATTATTTAGAATTTTGAAAATTTACTTTGGAACTAGCAAAAAAAATGGTGTCCTTTTAAAAGGATGGTAGTTATTTAAGTATCCATATTTAGAATTATTATAATTTTTAATGAAAATAAGTAAAAATAATTAAAAATATTACAAAAATAAAATTAAAAGTTTATGAATATGTTTTACATTATTACTTCTGTTCACTAAGCTGTGCGATACCGTTTAAAACAAATCTGAGAATGCAAAACTACATTGCAGTGTTGACATTTGAACTGCGCTTTTTTATGGCATACCATACACCGTGTCTAGTTTTCATGATATACTACCATGTGACTAACATTGTAATATCTTGAATGTTCATCTAGGTGTTTGGATATTGTAGAGGGGACCCTCTTTCCAGATTTCTTGTATGTTTCCAGTAGATGGCATGCTATAGCTCTTCTAAATGCTAGATACTCTAATTTTCCTTCAGCTCTACCATGCAACTGTCAAGCGTTCCGTTCTGCCATATATATGCATTGACATATCAATGGAAAGTATCATTTATTGCCTCTAATTGAAATGCGTAGTAAACTATAATTTTGATCATGGCGATCTACTCCCCCCATATTTGCATTATATGTTTTTATTATATTTGGCTGCCAAACATTGATATGTATCCTTTTAATTTGAGAATAATGCTTTACTTGAGAAGTTGGATATACTGAAGAGTAATTTGAAGCAATACTTACAGCATTATTATCGTTCCATTTACAAATCAAAATAGTATGATCAACATCTAATCTATAATCAAAAGTGCCACGTTTTTGTTTTTTTCTTTCTTTTGAATTAGGTAAAGGATACTTTTCCATGCGATTTTCTCGAATTGTACCTGTTTCTCTTATTTACCTGAATTTTAACTCATATAATAGAGTAACAGATGTAAAACGGTTATCGAAGTAAAAATGGAAAGGTGCATTTTTCATTTTCTTCGCAGTACGCCTGCATTTTCCAAAACAACACTTGCACCTAACCCCCTTGGTTTGTATTGTAGCGAAGAATTTACTGATGCACCCTGCTAAGAAATAAACCATATTACATAACCCAGTCGTGTAGTTGTCATCCAGAATTTATACTCTCATCTTATGGGCTTGCCTCGAATATACCGTTTGCAACTTTGTCGACCGTAATATAGTACCATGTCTTCGTCAACGCTATGGTTCTCTTCAAAAGGTGCATATTTTATAAATTTATGATTAAATTCATCAAGCATTGGCATCACTTTTGTAAATTTGTCTTCGTTGGAAAGATTGTTATTATCGCGACAGTGCAAGCGGTCTCTTGACATTGCTGGTGCAACAAGCTTATTATGAGTTTCTGAAAAGTCTTGCCATTACATATATCTTCTAGAAACACAAACAAAGCCGCTGAGAAGAAGGATGCCTCTAAAGTTACGTCTCCTGTCCGGTTTTTTGGGAAGCATAATTATTTGTATAATTTAAAATAGTATTTAATAAGCAATCATCGAAAAATAGCTCGAAATATTGCATAGGCGTTAATATATGGGTAAGTTACTCCTTAAATCAACTTCGTCTCTTTGAAAAATCTTCTTTTATCCAAAAAAAGCGTTTTCTTTGTTTTTACATTCATCCTATCTTTTCTGTGCTTTTTAGAATTCTTACAAGCACAGGCCAGGGTATCTTCATCAACGGAATAATCAACTGCATATGAGACTTCCGCGGTACCATACAACTGGCTCCCCGGAAGATTACTAATATTAACGATATATTCCTCTCCAGAATCCTCATCTGTTACATCGTTCATTACATTTTCAGGAGGAAATAATACCATATCATCTGGAGGTTCGGCTATTTGCTCACTATTTTCCACTTCTTGGAGTACCTGATATAAAGTTAAAGGTTTCCTTTAAAAAAGCATATATTGTATATAGTTTGCCCATAGTGCATCAATAAGTAGTACATTTTACTACTATCCTTTTGAAAGTACATACAACTTTTCCATTATCTCAATCATAAATTATTACAAATAAAACAAAACAATTTGCAACATAACCTACATTGAAACGTTTTAAAACAGGTGATCAACAAATTTTCATTTTAATATAAAATAAATAGATATTATACTTACCTCCACTTATACACCACATCCTCCACAATATTAAAACCAATGGCACCAATATCCTTCTAAAACGATTATATTCACTATTTTGTTCCCAATTATTGCGTACACAACTGCAACCGTCTGTGATGTTACTATCTATTACAGTGACACCTAGAGATTACTGCGATAACAGAAAATAGAGCATTTTATTCACCTTGTCCTTTTAAAAGGACGGTAGTAATATGTGGGTTAAATTTAAAATGGGTAAGAGAAAGTCGTGTGTTTTCTCACACCAGATTTTTAAATATTGTATAACCGCAACACTAAGGTGCAGTAGTACTGGGCTAACCTAATATCAGTGAAAATTGGAATATGTTCTTTACTAAATGTGCTTGTTCGTTACTAGACCTTTAGTGATTAAAACAATTATAATAGAGCTTGCTTAGTGTGCCAAGATCACTTTCATTCTTAGTAAATTAGTTACATTAAATCCATATTTATTGTATTAAATTCAAAATTTGTCAGGAGAATGTATTTAAATATCTATATTTATAATTGCAATAAATTTTAATTATCACTCAAATTGGCATTTCTTTATACGCGATAAAATAGTGTATAACGACTTAATTCTTAAGATTTCACTAACTTAATAGCTCCGTAATTAAATTCAATTTTATATAAAAATCAGCTACAAAAATTTGCTAAATAAAACTTTGTGCAACGTTGAGAAATAAATTCAAATAATTTTATTGAAAATTTGGAGAAAAATATAGATAGGGTGCGCTTTGACGTACCTGCAATACTTTACCATTATATAGTTTAGCTTATTGCAAACCAAAATAAAGAGCACAAATTTTGATTATTTTCAATATTAATGTAGTTATAGACATTCTAAGTTGTAGACATGCACCATGGCATACGTTAAACGAGTATTATTTGTAGAGAACCGTGTAATAAAAACCTAAATTGTTAATGTCAAACGCATTGGACGTTTTGTTAAAACTATCTTTTGATTTTGGTTTACTTATGTTTACGTTCACCAATGCTGAATATGTTGATATCAACTTCATTTATGGTTTTTGTAATGGGAGTGCAGCAGAAGCTGTTTGAGAATACCGGAGAAGGTTTTTAAATTGTTAAGTACTATCAAGAGAAGTGTTTGATTATTATCTATGAAGACATATGAAGAGTATGGTTTACGGGACTTCATACCAAACTGTTGGAGAACTAAGGCACTGCATATTAGATCCGGCAGTGCGTCTTAGAAGCGGTTCACAAATTATTCGCAGAGCAATGATGTCTCTATTAAAGGGAGCAATAACTTGCTAACGAGAGGGTGGTATTCTCTTTAAACAATTGTTATAGTAGATTAGTGCAAATAAAAATTTTAGGAAATAAAATTTTTCTACAACTTAAGATGTCTGTAATAAAGTTAATATCGAAAATAGCCAAAATTTTTACACTTTATTGTAGATTTGTAATAAACCAGCCTATACATTGGCAAAGTATTTCAGTATTGCATGGGACACCCTATAAAGAAGTACAAGAGTGACCAGCCAATGCAGGCAGTAGTTAAAAAACAGACGTTCTAGATAGATTGTGGGTGAGGGGAGACATGGGGAATTTCCCGAGGGCAAGTAGAGTTTTCCACCCCACAGCACAGTTTTCTTTAGCGCGTATATAATATAAAGTAAAGAAGAGTGAGTGAGAGAAATTGAATGTGGGTATATGGGTGTATGAGAGAAAGGGACTGTAAGCGTGGTCTAATTACCGAATTTTCTGAATTTTGGTTTGAGTGATCTCGAAGAGTGGGGTTTCCGTAGTATCAGAGAAATAAATTTAGTAGGTGGAAACGGAGCGTGTCAGCTTCAACATGTAAGTAGGCGTGGTTAAACTATAAAATGGCGCCTCTTAGTAGTGAAGAGTATGCGATATCAAGTGAATAGGCGTGTCTTGTTTACATGATACCAATATAGAAAATGGCGTACCGACAATTAAGTATTACAAATGGAATACAGAATGGCGTGCCGACACTTGAATAACAAAATGAAAAATAGAATACAAAATGGCGAGCCTAGATTGGATAATAAATAGGAAAAATAGAATATTTGAACATAAGGAAAATGAGGTTAGAAAAGAAAAGTTGTAATAACTGTTTTACAGGTATTACTGGTATGCAGTTATTATTGTAAATGGTTATAATTGTAATGAAAAAATGAAGAAAAGATTAAGATTAGTTAGGACTTCGAAAAATTTTAGGATTATAAGTTTAGTAGAGTGTTAGGGAAATGGAAAGAGAGATAGATTTATTTATGTTAGTTCAATCAGAATGAGAGAGAAAGAAAAATCCTATCATGTTTGTTCGTGAAACAGTTGTTTGATATCGAATGAGCGTTATACAGAAATTGGCGTATATAGTTATAATTGTAATAATTTTTTTTTCTATATTTTGACCTCTATGTGTATTTTGTTTGGAGTAATTACTTTAACAACTACTAAAAGAATACGCTCTTAAAACATTTAATCTGCTGATGATGCCAACTGTGTTGTACGAAACGTTGGCTATTAAAATAAACTCTATTTTTCTAAAATTTAATAACTGACCCACTACCTCAAATAAACGAAAACTCCAAATTGTAATAATACCCTAATTAGTGTACATATTACTTAAGCTTAGTTAGGACTGAAAACTGTTAAAATTTTTAAGTTTAGAGCACTAAGAAAGTATATGAGGGGTCTAAAATCAAAGCGCACAATCTCCACCTTTTGCTGTTTTGAGAAAATCAATAAAAACGCTATACTAGAAAAATATTAACAAAATTGTAATTTTGAAAGAATAAGCTGATTTGTCTAATATAAATATATAATCTGGCAAAAAGATGGACAAGAATCTTAAATGATTTGGGAATTACAGCTAATTCAT